>PVKH010041259.1:0-10967 GCA_004027955.1 Chaetophractus vellerosus
GCTATCTAGCCGGGCCCTATTAGTCAAATCTTCACACCATCTCAGATACAAAACCTCCCCCCTCCCCCCGGGTGCTTGATACTTGTTTCTAAAAATCTGCTCTTTTAATAAGATAATAAAAGGCCCAGAATATTAGTATTATGGTAGATCTTTTTGACAAAGAGAAAAAAGCTATCAGTAGTGCACAAAGTTATTTTAAAGTGAACACAAATAGTTATCACTTAGAATATAGGAATGTGGCTCCACGGTAGGTTCTGTGGCTCACTGCTTATGAAGCGTGATTTTTAAAAAAATATATAATGAACTTTATTTTTAGAGCAGTTTTAGGTTTACAGAAAAACTGCCACCATCCCACACACACCCCGACCCTCCCACACACACCATAGCTTCCCCTATCATTAACGTCTTGCAGTATTGTGGCACACTTGTAACAACTGATGAGCCAGTAGTGACACATTTTAGTTTACATTAAGGTTCACTCTGTGTGTGTACAGTGCATGTGTGATGTTTATTGCCACTATGGTTAAGGTAAACACCCCACATTGGATGTTTTTAATTTCTATAATAGTAGTACAGGATCTGAGGTACTACAGTCTTATACTAAGAAAACAAAACCAAAATTGAGTCATTCTGCAATATTCTAACATTACATAATAACTTTGGATACTAAAAGCAATTAGGAAAAGAAATCACATAACCATGCTGGTCTAAAGGACTAAATGATCATACATTCATGATGTTTAGTGTCATGTCAACTCTTTTCTTCTGTTTCCTTAGCATACACCCTTGTCAACAAGGACCCCAAATGCCAACTGCTCAATATTTTGGTTTAGCATATAGCCTTGTGTTTCCAATTTCCCTGAAACTGGTCTAAAGTGAATGTAATGCAGTTTACAATCGAAGTTATCAGATCTGTGCTCTCTCCTATGGAGCCCGGCATATCTTTATGTGATAAGCTCAGGTTTCAAAGTGATCATGGCTTGAGTTTGAAGCCCAGCCTTGCCAATTACTTAGTAGGCATGTGACCTGGACAAATTACCTCAACTCTTCAAGGCTTCCTTCCCTCAGCTACAACCTGGAACTAAAACATGGTACCTGCTTCATAGGCTGTAGTGAGAATGAAATGATGTAAAGCATATACAGTTTTAGGCATGGGGCCTGGGACAGAGTAAGCACTCAATAAACAATAGCTCTACTGAGCTAACAATTCAGACACACAAGTACAATCTCTAAGCCTGGGCCCTCTCTCTACTTGGCTCCATATTTAAACTTGCTATCTTCAGATGCTTCAAATCCTTCCATCTTCACTGACTCTTTCCTCTTGTATAAAGACAGGCATGGTTCTCTCATCATGTTTCCCATTCCTCATAGAGATTTCTGCCCTGCTATTCTACATAAATCAGCCTCTTCAAGATAACCATTTTCCTTCACCTTTATGATCAAAGACCCTCTCCTGGTTTGCACCCCCCTTGGCATCTTGTCTCTTAACCACTGGTCTCTTCCTCCTGCCCCTTATAACTCATTCCTCTACCAGCTGACACACTTCTGTTCATTCCAGTTCTCCACCTGACTGCTGCTTCTGCTTTTTACTCTACCATACCTCTTTCTGCCCCTAAATCTGGGTGGCCTGTTAGTTCCATCACTGGTTTCCTATCAGCTTGGAGATATGACCCACTCTCATGGCTTCAAGCAGCAGATGAGCCATAAAATAACATCTACAGTACCCATCCCTCTGCAAGGCTCCAGTCGTACATTCAGTATGCTATAGTAAGAAACAAAACAAAACAAAACAAAACAAAACACTGAAACTTGGTCTTAGCCCTGTCCTTTGCCTACCCTGGTTGCCTAGTGAAACCCCATGATTTCTGGGCCTCCATTTCTAACTTCTAAAAGAAGTCCTTTAAGGTTCCTTGCAGCTTGTGACAGTTTGAGTTTGGCGAATCCCCCAAAAAGATTATGTTCTTAAGCTAACCTATTCCTGTGGGTGTGGTACCCTTTGACTGCATTACATTCACTTTAGACCACTTAATTAGATTGCTTTTGATTGGACTAAGTCAGTGAGATGTGACTCAGGTTGAGTCTCTGCCCTCTTGCTGGGTCTCATATAAAGGGAGACAGAGAGAGAGACACACACAAAGAAAGGAAGTTGCCATTTTTGATCCTGCCATGTGAGAGAAAGGATGCAAGCTTCCTTAGCAGTCAAAGCTTAAGCGCGAAGCCCCCAAAGGCTGGGCACATGGAGCAGCTCAAGGCTGAAGCGACAAGCCATGTGCCTGATAGCCCACAGCTGAACTCAGAAAGAAAGTGGAGCAGCTGAGATTGAGAAAGGAGGCCCAGAAGGAGACAAGCCCTATGCCTGGTTGCTCACAGCTGAGCTCTGAGACAAAAGAGTAAAAAGAGTATGGAGCTTCGGAAGGCAAGGGCCTTGGCAGAGATCAACTACCATCTTTGCCATGTAGCAGGACACCAGAATCACTTTGGTGAGAAAGCATCTCTGATGGTCCCTTGATTTAGACATTTCACGACCTTGGAACTATAAGCTTTTACCCTAAATAAAATCTCCATTATAAAAGCCAACCCATTTCTGGTACTTTGCATTGGCAGCCCTGTGACAAACTCTGAAACAACTCCTTAAATATTCCAAAATTCTAACAGCCACAGTATCCACCCAGGTGCTCAAGACAGCAATTTGATGGTCATCTTTTAATTTTCTTACTTTTCACTTTTTCATCACTTTCAAGACTTTGTGAACCTAATTCTCAAACACCCTTCTAATGTATCCCCTCTCACTCCATCCCCACTGCCGCTGCCTGAGTTTAGGTCAACCTGATTCCCTTGCTTCCCAAACCCCAGCTATATCCTCCTAGCTGCCCTCCCTGCCTGCTAGTCTTGCTTGGCCACATCACATTCTCCACACTGAAGCCAAATTACCCCTCCTCAGACACAAAGCTGATCATGCCATGTGTCTGCCCCCTGCCCCTGGCTCCCCCTTCAGAGTACCCTCCTGGTCTGAGTTGGTGCACACTCCCTCAGATCCTGTGCACACCCCCGTTCACAGCACTTCTCAGCTGCACAGCACCATATTCTTTGATCTACTTGTCTGACTGCCTCCACATGAGATGGTAAATTCTTTATTTAAAAAAAAAAAAAGCCAATTTATTCTTTATCATATCCCCAGAGCCTAGGACAGTGTTTGCTGGGTGAGTGACTGGACATCTCTCTGAAACGAGGAGAGCAAACTCTTACAAGATTAGCTGTCTTCTTTACATTCAGCTTCCTCAATATCATCATCTTCCTTGGTCATTACTCATGAATTCATTTATTGTGCTTTAATATCCTTGTTTAAAACTTGGAAATACCTGGCTTTTACTTACCATTCATTAGCTTAAATATTTATCGAGTATCTACTTATGTGCCAGAAACTATTACAGGCATCAGAGAACAGGAAAGATAGGAGCTTGCACTCCAAGTCCACTCCAGGCGAGGTAGACACACACATGCACTTAGGAAAATACCAGATATGTGCCACAAAAAACCACAACAGAGTGACATGACAGCGAGGGATGTGGTTTGTCTTTCTGAGAAGGCATCATTTGAGTGCAGATAAGAAAATGAGAGGAAATACCTTGAGGCAGACAGAAGAACATGAAAGAATGAGCGTGTAGGATCTCAAGGAACAAAATGCGGCCAGTTCAATTAGCAGAGTGGGAAGGTGGTTCAAGACAGAGGTGGAGTGGGTCGAGCCAGCAGGTGATGTGTTGGAGTTTTACTCGAAGTTGATATTCCTAAGCAATGGGAAGCTCTTGGATGGTTTTTCCCCGTGTGTGTGTGTGTGTGTGTGTGTGTGTGTGTGTGACAACTTCTGTAGGGCCTCCTAGTTTCTCATTTCATTCTGATTTCTGCCCAAATATCCCAGAGCCTTTCCCTTACTACCCTATTAAAGAGTATCCCCTTCCTGCCTTGGGCCTTCTCTGCCCCCTTAGACTGCCATCTTGGTCTTCAAGCCACTTAGCACCACCTGATGTTATACATCTGTTTTCTTGATGGTTGACTTTTTCTACCCGCCAAACTATGAGCCCCATGGGAGTAGGGACTTAGCCCTTAAAAGCCACATCCTCAATGGCTAGAAGAGTGCCAGGCACATAGCCAGCTAGCAATAAAAATTTGCTGAAGTTGAATGAATTAATATGATTTATATTTTAAATAGATTACTCTGGCTGCTGTGGGGAAAACAAATTTGAGGGAATCAAGAGGTGAAATAAAGCAGTAGGAAGCTTTCACAGAGGCCCTGAGGAAAGATAAAAGTGAGAAAAGCAGAAGAGAGAGAACTGCTACTATGGGGTGGTGAAATATACACTGTCCCTTGGTATAAGGCTGTTAGCATGGCAATATGTTTCAAGAATAGTGACTAAACAGGGCTGGGTAGCATTAAAAAAAATGGATATTTTTAAAAGTTGATATATCAAGACTTTATTCTTATAAATGCTTGGATGTTACCAAGGTAAACCTGAGTAAACCAGGGTAAAACTGATACAAATTTGTTGGAGTACAATTTGACAAAAATCTATCCACACCAAAAAATATGCTCCTTGATCTAACAATTTCATGGCTAGGAATTTATAATTTGTAAATACTAACAACAATGTTAAAATATATGCAGCATTGACCATGGTATTGCTTGTAATAGCCTCAAACTGGAAACAACATAAAGTACCCATTAAATATAGAAGACTTGTTAAAAAAAATTTTTTTTTGGAATGTTATACAGCTATTAAATAAAACAAAGAATGAACTTCAAGATATATTATGTGTGACAGTTTGAAGTTCTTTTATGAATCCCAAAGAGGAAAAGATTATGTTTTTTAACTAACGCAATCCTTTTGACTGGACTACGTCAATGAGGCACGACACAGGTTGGGTTTCTGCCCACTTGCTGGGCCTTACATAAATGGAGGCACAGAGGAAGAGACACACAGGAAAAAAGAGCTCTGCCATTTTGACCTGGCCATATGAGAGAGAGAGTGCCCATATACCTATAGGCCAGAGCCAGTGTTTAATTTGTGATTATCAGTGCCTACAAAGTTCTATTTGCAAAAGGTTTTCAACGGTGCTTGATGGAGCCTAGCTGTAAGCACCACAAAGACCATTTTTTATTCTCAATGGAAGCATGAACTGTTCCATCGCTTGCTAATGAAGTATCCTTTGGCCTGTATTAGCCATTTAGCGTTAAATGACAAGTTTTATACCCAAGGTGTCATCTATACACTCGTTAAAACTCTGAGGGCTCCTATGGAAAAGGCCATGTCCAAGAGTAGATGTGTACCACTTTTCTATGACAGAATTTAATTTATCATATTTACCCAGAAGCCTACACAACAAAACAAAGTTATCCAGGAAAAGGGAAATACATTTCCATAAATCTTTATGAAAAGTAAGTCCACATTGCAGATTATTTTTCCCCTCTAAACTACATCATACTCAAATAGCTCTTCCAAAAACAATATTCTGCCTTTTCTTTAATTACCTACCTACTGGGTCCCTATAACTAACTTTCTCTAATCCTTACCATTTTAGAGGGGGGCTTTGTTTACACAGTTAACTATCTCTGCTCTAAACTATTTCTAACCTCAGGAATGTGAAATGTTTACTGCATCCAATTTTTTTTTCAGTTGTAAATGTATTTCTAAAGCAAGCATTCTAATTGCCATTTATTGAGAAGTCACAGAATAATTTAGTATTTTGCAATTGAATTCAGGAGAAAAACAGAAAGCTGGGTTAAGCCCAATTTAGGTGAGGTTAAGCACCTCAGGCCTAAACACACAGAAGGCATCAACCACTCACCCTCCTGGGTCCTGCATTGTGATGTTAACAGCAGCAAACAAAAGGACCAAGGAAGGAAAAGAAGATTACCTGTCCCATCTAAAACTAGGACTATGTTCAACCTTTTTAAAGACCCTAAAGGGGCATAAACCAGGTTTAAATGTATTAGGTCACTCCAGGTGATTTGCATTTTTCTACCCAACCAAGACTGGAAATGGAGAAAAGCTTTATTACTAAAAGGCTCTAACCGGAAACAAAAACACATTAAGCTACCTAGCAATGCTAAAGCCTATGATGCCCCTCCAAGAATGGATCTTTAATTGATGGCGGGGTGGGGTGGTGTTGGTAAGGAGAAGAGAGGTTCACAAAAAACCAAGCCTGGGGCTGGAGGTAGGTACTATCAATGGGGATAATAACCCAAGGAGGTAAAACAAGAACCAATGAGACAGAAAAGAACCCCACGCTACAGAGAAGTCCAGACTCACAGGTCTGAGAGAACTAGCTGATGCCAACGGCCCACAGAATAGACAAAAAAACTGTCAGGCCACTCTTTTGCAATGAAATCAAGTTTCCAGAACCTCAATGTGTTTGTGAATTCACTTGGTAATTATAACACACCAAAAACAGTTTTTTTTTGTAAGACAGCACCAAGCCCCATGGAATGCTTCAGAACTAGAGTAAACCATTAGACTAGTAATTAAGCTAAATTTATATGGGAGAGGTCTCGTGCTCAAACTTGAGCAATCCTGCTCATTTCAGGAAAGCAATTTTAGCACAAAAGCGGAAACAAGAAACTTCTGAGCCTCAATTTCAGATCAGATACCATCTTTGGCAGCCTCTATTTGCCTAACAAAATCAGAGTACTATTTCCAAGGAGTGTTAAAGGGATTAAGATTATAAAATACAGTGAAGATGAAAAGCACTAAGTCCCAGTCTTGCATCACTTGCAGGTAGTTTTAACAGTCTCTGTTTCTATATCAGCAAAATACGTTTTTACCATTTTATCCATCTAGACATTTCGATAACAGTCATTGCGCCTTAGTATCTAAGTGCTTTTTATCACACAACCAGTTGAAAAGACTGCTTGGCATCTTGTCAAAATGACATGCTGCTACATCATGTTAGAGACAGCAAGAGGCTAAAAATTTAGAAAAGGAGATGATTTTTCTTTAAATTGATCAACACTATGCCCATGATAATACTGTTTATTTTTTATAGCTGGGTAATAAATTGGTAAATGAAACAGCTATAGAACATTTTGTCACACTGCACAATCACAGATTCAGTATTGTAAGTGCCACTTTGAAAATCAGCATGTTTACTCCTAAACACCATGTATGCCTAAATATAAGGCAAGCGCCCCCCACCCCCAAAGTTAACCCCAGGAAAAAGGGTGTCACATCATGTTTGATCACTGCAAAGTCTCAGAACATGGTGTACTCTCCCAAACACTTGACCTTGAGAAGTACAAAGTACCACTGGGGAAGGCAGATGAGCCTGAAATAACCTCACTTACCACTAACCCTGGATGTTTACAGAGGTTGCCTGAAAAACGCAGGTTACAAAGAAGAGTAAGGAAGTATTCCTAACTGTGGGAGCTTACAATGCACAGTAAGTCGGTAAGTCGTTACATGATCAGTTGTGTCCTGCTATGTTCAGGATGAATTGGGAATGGGGCCAGGAAGAGGAGAAACTGGAAATGTTATGTGTGGGAGGGATAAAGTTTCCAGAGACAGCCTCATACATGCAGTCCAAAACCTTCATCTTGCACAACTTGGGACAGAAATCAAGATGATATACTCTCCAAAACCATGTTAATGGATGATTTTTCAAAGAGTTTTGAATAAAATATTTCTTAATATGCAAGTATAGCAAAGACAAATATTAATTTTATATGATGTGATTTTGTATATTGGTGTGCAAATAAATGAAAAAAAATATTAAGTAGATACTTGGTGTAGCAGTTTGGCAGTTTGATGTAATTATGAATTCCAAAAATAGATATTGGATCATGCTTGTAAACCGGTCTGCTAATCTGGGCATGATTAAGTTATGATTAGGGTGTTAACTGGGACATGTCAGTTGGGCATTGAGCCCCACTCCTTGGTGGGGTGGGAATCAAATATAAAAGGCATGGCTAAGAGGCCGGCTGTATAGCCCAGTGGATAGGGCGCCGGTACACCACATGGGAGGCCCTGGGTTCGGTTCTCGGGGACCTCTCCGAGCAGGCAGACCGCCTGAGAAGGCAAAGCTGCTGTGGGCAGGACAAAAAGCCGCCATGGGCAGGGCGAGCCGCCTGCGAACGGAGCAAAGCTGCCTGCAAACGGAGCAAAAAAAGCCACCTGGGAACGGAAGCAGACCCGCCCACAAGTCGGGCAGAGCCGCCTGCGTGGTGACCTGGCTCGGCACGTCGCTGCAGCGTGGGGAGACAGAGCAGACACAGAAGAACGCAGAGAAATGAACACAGCAAGAGCAAGCAGAAAGGGGGGGATATGTAACAAAAAAAAAAAAAAAAAAAAAAAGGCATGGCAAAGAACAGTTTTGAAGCAGTTTTGATGTTGGAGTTCTGGTGAGGAAGGAGAGAAGGTCCCAGGGTAGAAACGAGTCATTCGCCTGAGAGTTCACAGCTGGCCTTGTGGAGAAAAGCAAAGCCTAGGGAGCGTCATAGTCTACAGATGACCTTGTGGAGGAAACAGAGGAGCTAAGCCCAGAGAGAAACGCAGCCCCGGGAAGAGAGGAACCCAAGAAGCCTGAAACCTGGCAAACGTCAGCAGCTGCTCCAAAACGTGGCAATGGACTTTGGTGAGGGAAGAAACTTATGCTTTATGGCCTGGTAACTGTGGACTTCTACCCCAAATAAATACCCTTTATAAAAACCAACTGATTTCCTGGTATATTGCATCAGCACCCCTTTGGCTGACTAATATACTTGGCTTTTTCCTTTATATCACCCCATAGGTTTATTTATTCAAGTTGGCCATGAAACACTGTTTTGAATCTTCCCATTGGAAAAATGGTGAACACCTTATATTTGATAAAGCAATAAATCAGGGCATATGTACAGCTAATTCTTGTATATTGCGTTATGACTTTTTGGTAACAGAGTGTAAAGAACAAATTTCAAGAATCTTATATAAGTTGGCCTCTAAAAAACCATTTTCAAAATGAAAAACAGTTAAGAGTCAAAATAATCATGACAAGGAATTCTCATTTATAGGAAACATCGATGGAGCTGGACTAAGTAAGATCAGATCAGAAAATAAATTCCTGAGCTGGCATGGGCTTCTTCTTAAACTGTGCTCAGTATGTCTTTCAAAACATGGTGCCCTGTGATCCTGGCACCTCTCCCTCTTGGGGTATGGCACTGCAAACTAGGTTTGTGTATCAATAACAAATCCAAAGAAAGCTCCAGCCAGTGTTGTTGTAGAAAACAGCTGCTGTGTGCCATAACAACTCTAGTGGGCACCCCTGACATCAGAGTCACCCTGGATTTGTGTGTTTTTAAGGACAGTCTTCCTTCAGATGGCAGGACGAGGCACCTTTTTCTGACTGGCATGAAGGTGCCCCACAGGTACCAGCAGCACTGCCTGAGCAGAACAGCTTCTTTGGGCGTGGAAAGGTAAGAAATCAATTTCATGCTGATGGTCAGTTACTAGTTCAGGAGATGAGAATGCACTCAAATAAATGATTCAAACAAAAGTTACCTTGTAGATCCCAAAGAACCCCAGGTCCCGCATTACAGACAGGGCACTAACTCGAGGGCCAGTGGTGATTTCTCCAGCTACTTGCAAGCGGATCTTGACAATTTCTAAAGGATTTGTGAAGATCACCTGGGAGCCTCCTGCCTAAAAAGGAGAAAAAGGAAATGAAACATTAGGACTGTGAAGGGGCATTAAGGTACAAAAGGTACAATAAAGTGAGTCAGAAGACGTGAGTGATTATTCTCTAGAAGCTCAGGCTATTCTATCCTCAAGAGAATGTAGCTTAGCTCCCTGTCCATATTAAAACAGTGAGTGAGTGCAAATCTGAATCATAATACAGTTACTGCCTAGGAAGCCCCAGGTAAGCAGGTCCCACCTCCTTAGGAGCACAAAGACCAGAAAGAGACTAAGGAGCCTCACCAGAGTCCTCACAATAAAAGGACAAAGTCTTTACCTTGAAGCAGAAACAGGCAGCCACAAGCAACTGCCACCACAGGGCTCAAAGTCAAGCACACAACAGCAGTGACAAATGAAAAAAAGTGAGTATACAAATAAAAAGATCCAGATCTGCCTCTCAGAACATCAAGGAGGGCAAAGGTCCTCACAGGATAGATTTCATGATTCTGGCAAAGATACAAAAATTGCCAGAGAACATGCCAACTTAATTGAAAGCAATTTTTTCTTCTCTTAAAAAAAATAATCAGGTAGATCATCAATACCATTTTAAGGACTTAAAAATTCTTGTAATTTTATTTTTATATTACCTATATATAGAATTGCCCTTCTCATATAAATTAAGTGGTATGGCAAAGTATTAAAAATATGCATTGTCAATTATGGCCTAAACTTTGAACAACTTGTGTTATTTCATTCCAGTGCTGGCTGGGTGCCACACCGCCGAGAGCATCAGTGGAAATCTTTAAAGTGTACTATAAGGGAAATTTTAAGCTAGCTATTTTGAAGTTAAGCCTGTATTTAGTCTAAGCAATTAAATTCTTTCTCACTTTACTTCAACTTGTTATTCCTTGTCACAAATTTTAACTTTTTAATACCATCCAAACTAAGGTTTACATGCAGTATAGGTCAGAATATTTACTACATAGTGATGTTGGCAAAGCAGACCACAGACACAGTGCTCACATTTTACAGCTTCGTCGATGCCATCATGGTAACAGGCATAATTTGGGTCACCATCATATGAAACTACTTCTTGCTAGATTCTCTTATCCCACTAGTCAACGTATGTGCCCTCATCAAATGGCCTTTACTAATCAAAATTAGCTACAAGGATGTTCTTGGAAGTACTGTTTATAATAGGTGCAATAAAAATTAGGATGATCTTAATATCCAAATGTAAGAGATGAAATCAGTAAGTTTAACCATGTTCATGTAATGAGATACTATGCAGCTAATAAAAATATCATGGGAAAATGTTCACTACATACA
>PVKH010041260.1:0-10987 GCA_004027955.1 Chaetophractus vellerosus
AAAATTAAAACCTTCTGTGCATCAAAGATTCATCATGAAAGTAAAAAAAGATATCTTACAGAATGGGAGAAAATATTTGGAAACCAATATCCCATCAGGGCTTAAGATCTAGAATATATAAAGAAATCCTACAACTCAACAACAAAAAGGCCTGTCATCCAATTTAAAAATGGGCAAAAGACTTAAATATATATTTTCAAAGATATACAAATGGCCAAAAAGCACATGAAAAGATGTTACCATCATTAGTCTTTAGGGAAATGCAAATCAAAACCAAGATGAGATACAATTTCACACCCACTAAAATGGCTACTACTAAGGATATAGAAAATTACAAGTATTGGAGAGGATGTGGAGAAATAGAAACATTCGTTCATTATTGGTGGGAATGTAAAATGGTATGGCCACTGTGAAAACAGTTTGGTATTTCTTCAGAAAGCTAAGTATAGAATTACATTATGACTTGACAATCCCACTTCTCGGTATATACCCAAAAGAATTGAAAGCAGGGAGTCAGATATTGGCACACAGATGTTCATACTGGTATTATTCATAATTGTCAAAAGTTGGAAGCACCCCAAGTGTCCATTAACAGATGAATGCATACACAAAATATGGATATGAATATATATACATGGAATATGATTCCGTTTGAAAAATAATGAAGTCCTGATGCTTGTGACAACATGGATGAACCTTGAAGTCATCAGTTTGAGTGAAATAAACTAGACAAAAAAGGACAAATATTGGGTTATCTCACTAATATCAAACAATTAGACTAAATAAATTCATAGTAAGAAACTAGAATACAAGTTATCAGGAGTCGGTGGAGGGGTAGGGATTGGGAAGTTAATGCTTAATTGGTACAGAATTTCCGTCGGTGGAGTAGAAAAGTTTTGGTACTGGGTGGTGATTATAGCAAGCATTGTGGATGCAGTTAACACCACTGAATTATATATTTGAATGTGGTTAATAGAGGAATTTTAGGTTGTATATGTTCCTAGAATAAAAATTTAACGAAACACCATGGAATTGTACAACACAATGTACCCTATCTAAATAGTTGGTAGTACAATTATAATAATATTCTTTCAGCAATTTTAACAAGAGTACCACACCAATGCCAAATGTTAATACTAGGTAAAACTGTGTGTGTAAGGGGGGTGGTGTAGGGGAACATTATATTCTGCATGACTTTTCTGTAAACCTACAGCTTGTCTACTAAAAACTATATTATTGGGAGCCCAGCCCAGCAAGATGGCGCCGCCCGCGTTGCTGCCTCCCTACTCCAAACCGCTGGCCCTGCCCGGGCTCCCTAGCGGTCCTTCAGCGCCGTCAAAGTTCTGCGTTCGGGAGCCGCGGCATTGCAGTCCTGCTTGGCAGAAAGTTGGCCTGGCCTTTGGCACGCCCATCTTTCTGTGGGGCTATCCCATCAGCCAATATAATGAAGATGTTTTAGACTATAAAAGAAAGGGGTTGAAATAAACTTTTGAAGTACTAATAGAGTATGCCCCGTGTAGTGATAATGGCAGTTCCTCTGAGGTCACCAATCTTTTGCGTTGTAAATGTAAGTGCAAAAGTCGCATGTGAATACATAAAGACAGCATTTGTCTGTTGCATCATTCAATGAAAAAAGAAAAACACCTCTGTTCTTCAGATAATGCATATCATGACAACTTAGAGAAAATACCAATTCTAAGGTATGTTGTTAGAAGTATTTCAGTGTGGAAAATACATTGGCTTAAATATACAAGTTGAAAAATGTAATCAATAAACAAAGTTCAGTGTAAGTTCAAAAAAACTATATTATTAAAAAACAATAACTAGTAAGACAAACAGGATAAATACTGCTAGATAATTAGATAAACCTTTAATAAGAAGAGGAAAAAATACCTAAAATAAAATACATTTCTTTTTAATATTCAAATTAATTTATTGATGCACACTTTATCTGCATTGGGTACTTCTGAAAGTTTCAAGAGTCCTCTGTTAATATGCTTAGCAAGAGTCCACAGTGTCAACTGTGTGAGAGCTTAGACTCTGAAAAGTTGTGTTAAATAATATCTTTAAAATGTACAATATATTATTTTTTTTGTCATGTACCCCCAATTCTCTGTTACAGACTGTGTAACTCCAGACTTTAACACTAGAACAAATTTGGAGAATTGTAAAGTGGTCCTTATTTACAATATAAAAACTCGATATTGATATCCACACTGAATGCTTTAAATGGTCTCCAATCAAATGAACATCATTAGTTAGTTATGTTTATAAGAAAATTAACCTTTTCTGTTATTGTTAAACTCGACCAATATGTTCAATTCCACCAAATCCAGAATGGTACATATTTTGTTTACTTTTAAATCAGTCTTTTAAAATGTAAAAAAGTTTACGAACAGTTTTTTTCCTCTGAAAATAAAGGAGCTAAATTTTTTATGTAGATAGGAATTTCTGAAAATTGTACCAAATGACTTCACTTGCTCTTGGAAAAGTAGCACAAATAAAATTTTGCTCAAATAATAAAAATACTGTATCTTCCTGATCAAATGCAGAGAATACATCTATTTGCACTTATTTTTGAATCTTTCAAACAATTCCATGGAAATCCTCCAGCTGACAGTCAGTACACCTCCACCTCTCCACTCCCTTGGATTCAAGTAGTGCAGGGGTTCCCAATCTTGCTGCAAGTAGAATCACCTGGAAACCTTTTTAAAAACTCCTGATGCTTGGAACACATCCCAGACCCCATAAATCAGCATTGCTGGGGATAGGGTACAAGTATCAGTAGGTTTCAAATCCTAGCCAGGTGATTTGAATATACAGGTGACATGGAGAAATACTGATAGAGTGGTTTTCCCAGCTGCTGCCTATCAGCTTGTTTGAGCCTGACATTTCTCCAAAAGTTTTTGAGTACTTTAAATCTAAAATAAAATAATACTATGGCCCCCTTTTAAAAAAAATAAGTGGCTTGGAATAAGTACTCATAAAATCTTATTAACTATTTTCCTAAAAATGGACATAATATTTTGCTAAAAGTGGCAAAAACTATAGCTAAAATATATCTTGACAGTATGTAACAGCAGGCCCCACAGTAATCAGAAAGTAGACTGTTGATTTGGGTGTTCAATAGACGAGATTCTCCCATATTTGTTCACACCGATGGCTTGTGTGTGTATGAGAATGCGGTTAGGATACAGGTTATTGTTGTTTCAAAGCTGATAGTTTCTCAGAGAGGAATGATACATCCTTTCTTTTAAGAAAAAAATAATTTGTTAATTGGCATCTTGGTTATACAAAGGTAACACTGATGTCCTTTTCTGGAATAGGGAGGTTCAAGACAAAGTGCTATTCTTTCAAGAGTAAATTGCAGTGGTTATTCTAACTCTGTGCTGAGGTGCCACATTCCCCCTTTCCTTTTGGGGCCACCTGAGAGAGGTTGTCTGGATTCCGTGGTAGTGTGACGGTGCTTGTGATAATAGTATAGATGTGTGGAACCTCAGGTGAGACTTGTCTAAGGGCACCTGTGGCGTATCTGTTCTAAACACTCGGTGAGAGCTCTTACGTTTTATCCGGTTTCAAGAATTTTATTTGTATGAATTTGTGTTTTTATATTTTTTTCACTGTATTCCTCTTTTTTCTGCCGAAAGCTTTATTAAATGTGGACACATCATGTTAGCGGGGCTTGGTCGAGCTGTGGGGACTTGAGCAATATTCTGCACCCAGGCTTGGGGTGAAGCACCAACGTGGAGAGCAGCAACTGCCTGATGGAAGAAGCAAGATAAGATCTAGAGAAGAACGGAGGCACGCTCAGGCACAAGGAGCAAGGCACTGAGCACAAATGATCACTAGTATAATTTCTGGGACCTGTAAACATTCTTCGGTGATTACAGAAATACCTGGGGAAAAGACAATGGTCCAAGACCAGACATCCAATTATTGAAAATGGATTTTATTTGTGATAAAGTGAAGTGTGACTCCGGAAAGCTGCAGAAGAGACAAATAGGTTGTAATAAGGAAAAAAAAACCCACAAACAATAAAAATATCTATTCCTTTTATTAGTCAACAGGCTTCATTAATTGTATTATTATATATGTTTATGTATATTCTATATTCATTAAGTAGACTACACAACCTATCAAAAATTATGTTCTTTAATGAAACATGGAGTTAAAAATGACAAATTAGGGAAATGGATGTGGCTCAAGCTATTGGGCTCCTGTCTACCATATAGGAGGTTCAGAGTTCAATTCCTGGGGCCTCCTGGTGAAGGTATCTGGCCCTTGCAGCCAGCTGACGCAAGCAGAGAGCTGGCCTACGTGGAAAGCTGGCAAAACAAGATGACTCAACAAGAAGAGACACAGAGGAGAGACCATGAAAGATGCAGCAGACCAGGGAGCTGAGGTGGTGCAAGAGATTGAGCACCTCTCTCCGCTCAGGAAAGTCCCAGGATCAGTTTCTGGTACTGCCTAAAGAGAAGTCAAGCAGACACAGAAGAATACACAGTGAATGGACACAGAGAGCAGACAATGAGGGGGGAGGGGAGATAAATAAATAAATAAATCTTTTTAAACAATGACAAATTATAGCAAGCAACTTTGTCAGGCACTATACACACAAAGCTATTAATCATCTGCAATTGTAAGTCTTTGGCGGGAGAGTCTTTAAAAAATACCAACAGATTGTCATATACAAAGAGTGTATTATTACATTGCTATTTTATGAATTTTTTTCCTCAGTTATTTTCATATATAGTATCAAAATTCTATTTTGGTGTGCAATTACATTAAGATTTATTTCAGGCTTGATTCAGGGAGAGTCTCTTTCAGCGGGTTGATACCTTAACGAGCAAAGGTTAAGTGGGCATGACAACTAAGGCAGCTGAGGCTCATCACAGGTCAGCACTGGAAGGGAACTCAGGATATAGAAGCCATCTGGCCAGAGGTAATTTAGCAAATCCCCCCAAGGAAGTCTAGCTTTTGTTAACTTTAGTTACAACACAGAAGAGACATTTTAAACTATCTTAATCAAATGAGTGATTCAAGATTCCAGGGGAGTTATATCCTTCAAACAAGACAGGGAATTCTCCTTCTTAAATATCTCTAAATCAAAAAACGGGCTATATTGAACTCATAACATGTTCAGTCGGAATACACATTGAGTACCTTCTTTCTAGATCTGTACATTTAGAAAAATGAGATTATAACCCAAATGCCTACCACACAGTTGGCATTTGCTGGTGATGATAACCGTGTAATGGTATAGATTGTCATTTATATTTCCTTTGCCATTGAGCTTCATCCCTGGTTTTTCTCCCCAGGCCTCTCTTTCTTGTACTTCTCCTAGGCCAGTCCAAAACTGGGACTGGCTTTCTCATTAACATTTCCTGAGAAAGTTGACAGATGTCAAAAAATGACGAAATTCAAACTTGACAAATAGTGGATTTTAGCTCAATTATCTAATTACATATGAAGATGTAATCAAACTGGGTTGACAATTTGAAATCTTAAGGCTTCTTGGGTTCCATGAAGTATTACACGCCTCCTTTCAACAAGTTAACACTCGTTACTTACACGTACCAGACACTGTTCTAGATACCGGAGATACAGCCGTGGACGAAAAATGAAAAACAAATAAACATCCTGTCTTCAGGATGTGATGTGAATTTAGGTATCTATATCTACATATTTACATTAAAATATTCTTTGTTAAAAACCAATATGTTTTTTGTATAATAAACAAGAACACACACATACCTATATAACAGGAAAGGGGGATTGGTGGTCCCCAAATTGGGAATAGAAAAAGTACCAGTTTTAACCAGGACGACCTGGGCATGCGTCCCTGAGAAGGTGACATTTGAACTAAGAGCTGAAGGAGGTGTCCCACGTCCACGCAGGATGTTGTCATGTGAGTGTGCTGGGAGGAATTTGAACAGTAGTCAATTTTAATACATCTGCAAATGGAATCCTAGAAATGGCAAAGAGCTTGTTGATGCACTTGAATACAGTCCTTGAAAGAAGTGGAAGCCTCACCAAGGGTGGGTTAGAAATCAATTGTCTGAGCTAAACAATCCATGCATGTACTTTAAGGTAAACAGACAGGCTTATAGTTAGGCATGGAGAATCCTGGATAAAATATACCAGTAAATTATACCAGCAAATGTTTACACGTTTTACTCAGGGTCTGATTTTAATATAATTACGAGTCAATGTCAGAAAGTAAGTTTAGAAAAGAAATCAGGCTAAATTTCAGTGTATTTTAAGGGCAAATATAGCTGTCTGGCAGGAAGTAACAGAGGAAAGGAGAATGGGCCAAAGCGTGAGATGAGAGATGCAGGGAGAGAGTTTGAAAACACAGGAGATTTATTGAACATGGGAAAGGAAAATAAAGGATCCAAGTTGAAGCCCTTGTTTTAATCATAAGTAACACATAAGAATAAATTGAAATAAAAACAGTTAATTTGTAAAAAGATTCTGCAAGGAAGATTATTTCGCTGACAGAAGGAAGTCATCAGTGGTAATAAACATTTGGTAGACAAATAGTGTTTTGGAATACAGTTTATGCAATATGGCAGCAGGAAGAAATTACTAAGAATGTCCTGCAGAAAAGAAAATAGATTCTCAAATGAATCTTAGAGAGTAGACTATGGTAGTGTACTGACAGCATAAAAAACTGGCCCTTTGTTAGACGTTATCGCTAAATACAGTGTTACACTGTATAGTGTATTAATGGAATGCCTGTAATAAAGTTGATTTCTTTAATACAGAATCTGAGCAAATCGAACATACACAGAAACATATGATTTTGAATTGGTAACACAGTCACATAGCCCAAACATCATAAAATTAGAAAAACGTACTCGGAAAGTTGTTGGCTTTTGTGTGCTATGGGACTGAAAGGGTGACGGTGCCACTAGGATGAAGCGCATGAGATTGTTGATGAAACTGAGTCATGAAACCGTAACCACTGAATTGAGGGATGGAGCATGGGCCCATGGAGCCATCCCAGGTGTTGATGTCAGCATGAAAACACATCGTAAAGCTGTGAAAACGACCCGGAAGAACAGAGAAGCTGTGCGGCTGGGAACACTGAGTATTTGACGAAATAATAGCCGATATTTTATTCTGCCAGACAGCTTGCCTCTACATACGCCACTAGTGGATGTTGAACCTGAGGTGAAGTCCAAGTAAAAGGGGGCTGTTGTGGCAAGAGGAAGGGACCGAGGTAAAGGAAGAGAACGTGGCTTTGGTGGAGGAAGAGGGCGTTCTAGGCATTATTACCTTTCAAGATTAGTTCTTCAAAGTAAGTGATTTGGGCTCTTTTTTGAACAGGTGTTGTTTGTTTATGTTGCTTTTAATAAACATATGCGGGACTCCGTTGTCTATTGACTATCAAAGTTTTAGTAGTTCCATGTATATATATGCATGATATTAAGTGATCATGCTTAATTTTTTAAATTAAATTTTATTTTATGAGGAATCTATATAGAATATACACCTTTTACTTTACATGCACTGAAGATTTTTTTTTAAAGATTTATTTATTTTATTACATATCTCCCCTCCCCCCCGCTGCGGCGATGCGCCGAGAGTGGTCACTGCGCAGGCGCGGCTTTCCCCGCTTGTGGGCGGCTTCTGCGTCCATTCACAGCTGGCTCTCAGTTCGCGGGTGGCTGGCTGCGCTCCATTTGTGGGCGACCTGCCCTGCCCATGGCGGCTTTTGCCCTGTCCGTGGCAGCTTTTTGCCCTGCCCACGGCGGCTCTGGCCCACCCATGGCGGCTTACCATTCTCAAGGTGGACTGCCCGCTAGGAGAGGTCCCCGGGAACCAAACCCGGGGCCTCCCATGTCGTATGCCGGTGCCCTATCCACTGGGCTATCGAGCTGGCCCCTGAAGATTCATTTTATCAATTCCCATTTGGGTGGAACCTACCTATAGGTGAAAGAAGTACTTTTTGGTACTTCAGAAATTGAAATCCTGTGGAATTGAGTTTTACTCCGTGGAGACTTGGGTACTTGGTAAAAGGTGATAGTCACTTTCTAAACCAAGAGTCAGTGACTATGTTGTCATTGTTAATATTTTTCTATTAGGTTCACAATAGAATAGTTTTTTAAGTTCTCCTGAGTTGAAACTGCAGATAATATCCCATAGTTTATCGGCTATGAGGAGTGCTAAATCCTCCTGTTAATTTGGAATGTACCTCTCAGTGGCTTTATCAAGTACTTTTACAAGGTGTCCTTTAAGAACTCAATGAAAAAGACATACTTTGTTTTACCGCAAAACTAGATTATTTCCAATCACTAGTAAGAAATTGTTTAATATTTTAATTGGTTGAGCTTAGAGAAAAATACCTCTTCAAGGTAGTGTTTTTGTCATGCTTACTACCATTTCTGTAAGCAGAAAGCAAGCTGACTTTGAGGGTATGGGGAACTAAATCTGTATTTTCATTTAATTTTGAATTGTTGGCTTTTTTTGGTTTTATTTCATTCTTTTGTTTTTAATGAGAAGGAGATTTTCTACAAGGAATATTACCTAAAAATAAGATGTGAGCTCTGTAAGAGAGTTCTTTCATTTAAGAGGTGGCAAGAGTACGTGGGTCTGTGCGCGTACATGTGTGTTTTAAAGAAGTTACTATAAACATGGAATGTATATATGTTTTAAAGTATCTTGATCATCTCAAATTAATTCAATACTTCTTGTTTATCCTACAGTTGGCATGTTTGGTTGTTTTGTTTTGTTTTGTTTTTCCTGTTGTTTAAACGTCATTGAAGCTGTCCTGTAATGCTTGGCTATTTTATCACAAATGAGCGTTAAGATGTTGGCATTGTGAAACCAGTCTAATAAATATTTAAATGTAAAAACAAAAAACAAACCTGGAGTGAATTTTCTATTCCACTCTTTTAGTGAACATCATATGCTATTTTGGACCTGAAAGCTCTTTCCATATTAATCCATATTAAGGCATTCATAAAGTACTTTCTTGTTCTATTTTAAGCAATGCAATGTATTCCATTGTGTAGCTATACTATGACTGATTTAATCAACTAATGGAAATTAAGCTTGTTTTCTTTGACTATTATAAATAATTTCACAATCATATGCATATGTAATTTCTCATGTCAAGTAGTTATGTCTCGGATTTTATCCTAGCAGTAGAATTATGGTGTCAAAGGTTTACACAAAGGATATACATATTTTGATTTTGACAAATATAGCCAAGTGGTCTTGACAGGGTTTGCACCAATTAATCTTTCATTAGCAATTCATAAGAATTACTATTTCCATATAGCCTTGCCAACACAGTGTATTTTCAATTTTAGCCAATGCCATAGGTGCAAATTTTATCTCAATATTTTTTGAATTTATATTTTTCTTAAAACCCACGTGAGTAACTTTTCATATGATTCAGAAATATTTGGATTTCTTTTTATGAGACTCCTCTTTTCATATTTTTTGCTCATCTTTGCCCATAGGGACACTAACCCATTGTCAGTGATATGAGTTACAAACTTTTTCCCATCTGTGTAATTTGAGTATTTTTATTTTGCTTTTTTTGGCCATATGTAAGGTTTTTGGCTTTTTATTTGTATAAATTGTATTAATTTTTATGGCTTCTGAATTTTATTTCACAAAGAAATAGTCCTTCCCCACTCTGAAGTCATAAGATAATACTCCAAGTTTTGTTTTCTCCTAGTTCTCCTTTGTTACACACACACACACACACGTCTTGTAGTTATTTGAAATTTACCTAGGAAGGGATCCCATTTTATTTTATTCCATACGCCTCCCTAGTTGTTTAAATGGAATTCAGTGAAAAATTAACCTTTTCTGAGATAAGACTCCACCTTATTCTTACAGTAAACTCCAGAGTGTATTTGGGTCAATTTCTGTTCTTTCAGTTCTACAACATTGCTCCTTTGTTCTTCATGTGCTAACACTTCACTCTCTTAACTACTGGGCCACTGTGTCATATTTTACTACCTAATTGCCCTACCAGGTATTATGAAACCTCCTGTCCATTAATGATACATCTACTTTGAAAAACAAAATTTAAAATATCTAATAAGCTGACGATATGCATCCTCCATGACCTAGTAAGAGCACTCCTGGATTTATATCTTACAGCTGTGGCTCTCAAACCTCAGTGTGCCACAGAATCACATGCAGGGCATCTCAAAAGAGAGGGCTAAACCCCATCCCCAGACTTTCAAATACCTTAAGTCTGTGGTAGGGCCCACGAGTTTGCAATTCTAATAAGTTTCCAGGTAATACTGATGATCTGGTATCATTGCCCTAACAAAGTGCAGATGCACATGAGTAAGGGTGTAAAAGAATATCTCAGTATTGTTTGCAGTTAAGAAGAACTGGAAACTACTTAAAGGTCCTACACAGAAGAATGGATAAATGTGTTATGTTGTATTTCTACAATGGAATTCTCTGTAATTATTAAAATGAACTAGTTACACATGTTTGAAATGGGTATCACAAAACATAATGTTGAAGACCAAAAAGTAATAAGTTGCAGAAGAACTTGTATTCTCTGATACTATTTATATTAACAAAAAAATAGAATATCATTTCTGAATACATAATAAAAGTATAAAATCATAATCTTATAATTATAAACACAAAATTTAGGAGAATAAATACTTTAGGTGGAGATAGTGTTCGGTAGAATTGAATTATTATCAAGGAGAGGAACATAGGGTGAAATTGTGGTGTCAAAGGGTAGTGTATTAGTCAGCCAAACGGGTGCTGATGCAAAATTCCAGAAATCTGTTGGCTTTTATAAAGGGTATTGATTTGGGGTAGAAGCTTACAGTTACCAGGCCATTAAGCATATGTTACTTCCCTCACCAAAGTCTATCGCCATGTGTTGGAGCAAGATGGCCACCGATGTCTGCCAGGGTTCAGGCTTCCTGGGTTCCTCACTTCCCTGGGCTCATTTCTCTCTGGGCTCAGCTCCTCTGTTTTCACCACAAGGCCA
>PVKH010041261.1:0-10965 GCA_004027955.1 Chaetophractus vellerosus
CTATTTTTAGTTAGAAAGGAATTAAAGATCTAAGATTGCATCTTTTCTCTGATTGATACAGATCATCACTTAGTAAATATAAATATATTATGCCGGTTTTCTTCTGTGTGTGACTTAATATATCAAAGCATAATATAAAATCCTTGAAGGGAGGTTCTTTTCCTTTTATGTATATCTCATCATCCTTAGCCTAGCCTGGAGAGTATAATGAGTGCTCAATAAAATTTGGCCAACTCTATGCAATAAACTGTGGGCAGATTAACCATTATTCCTTGTTATAAGCATTTAGAGATATTTCTTCATTATGAATTACATCCTTATTACTAATGCCTCATCTTGCTTTACCTTGTACTGTATTATTTGCTCTTAACTTGGTGTCGCAGAAGCTCCTATTCTATGCAAAAATGTTGCCTATGTTTCTGTTCTCGAGGAGAAGAGATTTATGTTTTGTTTTATTTTGTTTCACAATCAAATTTGCCAGGGAGCAGGTAACTCAAAAAATATTAAGACAACTTTCTAGCAAGCAAAGATTTTAGGGGAAGAAATTACATGAAAAATTGAGAGACCGGAAGCCAGAACTGATTTGAGCTACTTGGCTGTGATGTTTGTGCGTCTTTTGTTAAATGATAGCATCTCTCTTGCTGACATTTCAAACCTCCCAACCATGCCCCATCCTCCCAGGGCATCACTAAGAGATTTGCTCTGATGATTTTACGATCCTTCCTAGTGGGGTCATGACCATGGCCAGATTGTATTCCCTAAAGTGACAAACTCAGAGCCTGGCTCAGAGTAGGTGCTCTAAATTGAATGTTCACAGAATCGTTGGCATGGTAGAATAATCAAAATTTCTCCTCTAAGGAAGAAAAAATGTGGCAACCTGATCAATATGTTTCTTCCCTGGCAAAATTCTAAGGAATGAGTAATTTAGAAATTAAAGATTCTGGGTCAGTTTCCTCAAGTAGCACAGGTTTTGCAGTCAGATGCTACCTTCAATTCCCAGCTCTGCCTTAATGGGTGGGACCATGGCCAACATTTTAATGTGTATCTGCCTCAGTTTACCCTGTGGTAATAATATCATTCTTTAATTTGGTTTTTGCAAGTTTTAAAGAAGTTAATACATGCAAGATGTTTTAAATAGTGCCCTCAAATAGGAAACAATACATCAATTTGAGCAATAATCGCCTATATAAGCAAGTAGGTCTTGGGTTGGTAGTAAGCTCATTTACCATAGACAGAATCTCATCACATCTAAGTTCAAGACTAGCTTCAAGCATCATGCTAAGATGCAGCAGTGCTTAAGAGAAGAGGCAAACTTGAGGAATCAGCACACCTGGTTTCCCATTTTAGAGCTTATCCTAAGTAGTTATATGATATTGGCACTTACTTTACTAGGGCTGCTATAGCAAAGTACCACAAACTGCATGGTTTAAAACATTGGGAATTTTTTTTTTTTCTCATACCTCTGGAGACTAGGAGTATGAAATCTCTAGGCAGGTATCTTCCCTTGTCTCTTCTTCATATCTGCTGGTGATTTGCAGCCATCCTTGGGTTTCAATCTCTGCCTCAGTCATTAAGTGACATTCTCTCCTGTGTCTGTGTCCAATTCTCCACTTCTTACAAGGACACCAGTCATATTGGATCAGGACCCATGCTAATCAAGTTTGACTTTATCTTAGCTAACGACCTTATTTCCAAATTATGACAAATTCATAGACAAGGGATCAGGACATGAGTTTGTCTTTTGGGGATATACAATTAAACCCACAACAAGCAGTGAACTTTGGGTTTCCCTCCTGAATAATTTTCCATATGTGTAAGGACTTTCTACAATTAGTGGGCTTAATTTGGTAATTTCTGCATTGCCACTGCTTTCCACCCTCATTTTTTATTTGAACTTGTTTTTCTTCAAAGCTGTGATTAAGGGTCTCCACATGCCACGCAGGCTTCCTCGCCATCAGAACACAGACTGGACTTCTCTTGGAGCCTGTCTACTCTGAATAAATTGGCGGTTTACCATCTCTCCCTACTATCCTGCCTTTCCTTCACTCATATTTCTTTTATGGTAAGATTGTACAAAAGGAACACATACCATCCCTTCTTCTGTTTGTTTTCTGACCAATGGAATTGCTGTAATATGACATTGATTTAGAGGCCTCTACACTCAACTAGAGGATTCCTTACACATAATAGGCCTTGGTTAATTCAATTCTAAGTGTTCCTGGATGGCTGTATATGCTTCTTGTCCCCAAAATGCATTTATAAGTAAGAGTTTTGCATTAAGCCATCTCTTTAAAAGTACATGTTTCTCTGGTTTTGCTTTATTGTTGTTTTTTCCTTTAATCCTCCATTATTTGTTGTTTATCTATGCTTTTTAGTGCTACCGAGGCTGATCTGGGAAAACATAATTATGCAAGAGATTCAGGGGCCAGCTCGATAGCCCAGTGGATAGGGCACCGGCATACCACATGGGAGGCCCCGGGTTCGGTTCCCGGGGACCTCTCCTAGCGGGCAGACCGCCTTGAGAATGGCAAGCCGCCATGGGCGGGCCAGAGCCGCCGTGGGCAGGGCAAAAAACTGCCATGGACAGGGCAAAAGCCGCCACAGGCAGGGCAGTTAGCCCGCGAGTGGAGCGCAGCCAGCCACCCGCGAACTGAAAGCCGGTCGTGAATGGAAGCAGAAGCCGCCCACAAGCGGGGAAAGCCGCGCCTGTGCAGTGACCAGTCTTGGCGCGTCACCGCAGCGGGGGGGAAGGGGAGATATGTAATAAAATAAATAAATCTTTAAAAAAAAAAGAGAGAGATTCACACATAACTTTAAGTGCACCTCCGGAGGCAGTTGCTCAGGAAAATATGCACAATAGAGTCAGTGGTTGACTTTATTCCTAGTTTGGCCACAAGAATGTCACATAATTTGGAACTAACCACTTACCCTCTTTGGATTTCAGGTTCCTGATCTTCAAGGAAGAAATAATAGAAGAAAAATGTGTTAACATTTTTAAAATGGATATGAGTCAATACTGTCCTCCATCTCTAATGGCTTGTTTGGACAAGTCATAAAGTTATTATTCTGCCCAGAGGCAGGAAAACATGGGATATTAGGCCATATGCTCCTGGTCCTGAAATTTATCTTTCATCTATATCTGCACATTCTGCACATCTCTTACTTGCATTTGGTCAGATTATAGTGGGGACCACCCAGTGCCTGTCACCCTCTCCCACACCCTACCCCCAATTCAAAAAATGAATAACAACATAGTTTGGCAATGTAACAGTGAATCAGTTTGTGTGCAAATTATGTAATTAAGGCAACTCAACATTACTTCATATTATAATTATTTTTTATTGCCTGGTTTGATTAGGATGATCAGAAACTTGGTTAAACTTCCCTGCTTTATCTTCTACAATTTCAAGTTATAAAGGGTGCTTTTGATTTTTAGAATTAAACAGTAAAATTTGTATATTCTCATTATTTTTTAAAAAGCAACTCAAAAAGCAATTGTCTTAGTTTTCCAGAGCTGCTATAAAAAATACTAGAAACTTGTTGGCTCAAACAATAGGGATTTATTGTCTCACGGTTTTGGAAGTTAAAAGTACAAGATCCAGGTCTCAACAGACTATGTTTTCTCCCAGAATCTGGAGTGTTCAGGCTCTGCCTTTCTGAAATCTTTGGTGTTCCTTGGCTTGTATCTTTGCTCCCTTCGCCATCTAATATAGTCAGAAGATTAAGAAAAATTTTACTTAATATAGTAAATATGTGCTTTAATTTTGGGTAGAATTAATTGACTCCCCATGTGCGAAGCAGAATGCTGCTCCCCAACCACACACAAAAATTGCCCATGCCCTAATTTCTGAAATCTATGAATATATTAGTTTACATGGCAAAGAGGAATTAAACTTTTAGATGGAAATAAGGTTACTAATTAGTTTACTTTAAAATAGGAGAATTATCCTGGATTGTCCAAGGTCATCTGGCGATCTGTCTTCTTGGTCATCTCCTGCAGCTTTTTCTGACTCACTACATCTGAATTTCCTCCATCTTATAAGGACTCAAGTCATATGGATTAATGCCCACCCTGATTCAATTTGGCCTCATCTAAAGAGGATCTTCAAAGATCCTATTAACAAATGAGTCCACATCTTAACTAATAAACTTTTGAAACCCGATTTACACACAGGAATGTGGATTAATACTTAAACATGTCTTTATGGGGAACATGAAGCAATTCCCATCAGTGACAAAAATTTAAATATCCTAAATGCCACAAGAATGAAGCTATGCATGATTTCCCATTATGCTTATTAGATACAATATTCAAGTCACCTTTTATTGCCTACATCTCTAACTATATCTTTATTGCTATTGCTATCTTTATACCTCTATATAGCTATCTCTATCTCTATCTCATTCTCCACTTCTATATAGCTATCTCTTTATCTGTCCATCTACCTAGAACCCTAGAAATAAAAGAGAGCATACCAAATATGTGATGTGTAGAAAAGGGTTAAATTAATTTTACTTCAGTTTTTAAGAAGAACTTGAGACAACTTTGAAGGAATTGCTGAACTTCAGATAATATTTCTTCATCAAAAGTAATTTACCTTTTAAAATACATTCATAAGGTTAAGAAAAAATATTATAGAATATAGTAAATATATGTTTTAATTTGGGTAGAATTGATTGACTCTCTTTGCGATAAACAGAATAATGCTCCCCTCCCCTGCAAAAAATGTCCATGTTCTAATTTCTGAAATCTATGAATATGCTAGTTTACATAGCGAAGAGAAATTAAACAATTAGATGGAATTAAGATTGTTAACCAATTCACTATAAAACTGGAAAGTCACCCTGGATTGTCCAGTTGAGCCCAATGTAAGCACAAGGGTCATTAAAATTGGGAAAAAAAGGCAGAAAAGAGAGAGATTACAGCATGAGAAGGACTCTTCCTGACTCTGCTAACTCTGAAGGCAGGGAATTTTCTGATGTTTTCCTCATGATAAGACTAGAATAATGTGTGTTTGGAAAGAAGACCACAGAGGTAAAGTGTCATTTGCATCTTATCAAGTGTGTATGCTGTCAGCCTGAGTTGTCATTGTTGATATTAACTTTGATCACATTGGAGTCAATGTTGGCCAAGTTTCTCCACTGTAAAGTTACTCATTTTATCTCCCCTTCCACATTGTACTGTTTGGAGGAAGTCACTATGCTTCACCTGCCAGAAACTTGAGATCTTGCTCAAATCTTTACAGTGAGAACTTGCTGATTTTCCTGGAGGTAAAGCTTAGAACAGGGTGTGACTGGGGATTCCCAGTAGTTTCACACAGTCATGCTATTCAACATTCAATCTCCACCAATTCATCAGAATTATCATTAATATTCCTACGTGTTTATGGTTCCAGCAGCTTCTGCTATATGCAAGCAGAACTCAGCTAAGATTCTCTGGATTCAGCTGTCTTTCAAGATTCTGGGTGGTTATTTGCCCTGCAAACTCAGTTCCCTGATGAGTCTGTAAACAGTTATTGATTTTCATTTTGTCCAGAGTTTTCTTGTGAGAACAGGAGTGATAGCATCCAAGCCCTTTACATGCCAGAGCTAAAATCAGAAGTCATTTACAGTTTTTGAGGGATGACTTACTATTCCTCAGAAGAGTGTAGATCATGCTCTAACATCTTAGGACATTGAATTTTGCCATGCAGTGGCTGAGGCCAGTTGAAATCATATGTCCTCTCTTGCTTTCTTTTCATGATGAATGCTTAATATATACTTGCTCATTTTTTACAGATCAATAACTTAACCACAGTATGTCTTCCAGAAATCTTCTGTATCATTTTTACCTGGGACCCCTCTGAATTTAATATTTCTTTCCTTCTTTATTTCATGGAAATTTAACCTGATTTGTATTGTGTAACATGCTCCTGACACCTCATTTACCACAAATAATCTATGACATTCTGAACCCAGTATTTGACTTTATCATGTAGAAAATTCTTCAAGTTTTTTGATAGTACTGAAATATGTAGCATGTTTCATTAAAATAATATCATGTGTTACTATTTTATTGGTTCTCACATCTCTGAAATTTTTGTCCTCCTTTTCAATCTTTTATTCTATTTCTAATGTCTTCCATTCAAATTTATGTTGGGTTTTAGCTGTTCTCTGTTTCAAGGTGCTAACCTTCTGGTATGATCACTTCAAATCAAACATTTTTGTGTTTGTCCTTTTTTTTTTGTTTCAAAGATTTATTTTTATTTATTTATATATCCCCCCTTGCTGCTTGTGCTAACTGTATTCATTTGCTTTTTTGTGTTTTTCTGTGTCTGCTTATCTTGCCCTGCTGCGTCATCCCGCTGAGGCAGCTCACCGCGCAGCGGCTGGCTGCGCAGAGGCTTCCCTTCACCAGGAGGCTTGCCTTCTCCAGGAGGCCCTGGGAACCGAACCCAGGGCCTCCCATGTGGTAAACCAGAGCCCTACCAATTGAGTTACAGCTGGTTCCCCGTGTTTGTTCTTTTAATGTAGCAATGACTTAGTGAAGATTTGGAGAATCTTGGTTCCTGAATTCTTTGCATATTTTCAGTAAAGTTGCTCTTGTGTTAGGAGCTTCATTGCTTTGTCTCTCTGCTAAATAAAACTGAGAACTTGCAAGCTATGGAGATGAGATCAAATGCCCTCATATTTCACCACCCAGGATGACCATTGTCTATCTGGCATAATCCCATCTGTCACATAGCCATTGTTTTACCATGAGAAAACCTACTCTTATTTAGAATCTATCCATTTATGCTACAATTAAGGTAGTTTCAATATCATTAAATGCAATTGGGGGTGATGTCCCAGGCAGGAAGTAGCTCACCTGGGAGAAGTCTTGTGGAGGTCCTACCTTAAAGGGTCAAAATTTGGGGAGCTATAATCTTCCAGAAAGCTTGAGGTGTTGCTCCCCTGATTTACATGCCATCTCTTATACTGGCACCTTTGCTAGCTTGGCTGAGGAATATTGTGACAAGTTATCATAAAAATTCACTCCTCAAATTACTCAGAATTAATACTCAACACATAGTATAATGTGGTAAGAATCTGATATATTTTTAACAATTGCATAGTAAACCTTTCTTCAAGCAAGCCAGGAGAAGTCCTTTCTTTTGGGTCTTATGCTTAGAATATGGTAAAAGTTATGGGTATTTCAGATAAAGAAAAATAGGGTAAATAAAATGAGAAAGAAAGAAATGGTAAAGCATTTTTAAGAGGGACACAAAGGCCAATTTGATTGCAACAAGAAACACATATAAGAAGAAATGATGACTTGGGAAAAGTTTTATCATTTCTTTTTAAATAATCTGGACATCTTTTTATGGGCAAAATTTTCAATACTATTTGGAGCTCTGTGGGACAGAATTAATCCCAAGACTGCTATGAATTCTGTTTGAATTCAATAGCGCCCTCTTCAATAATTCTGGAGGCTATGTATTATATCATAGTTTTACTTTATATAAAATGCTTTTAGGGTCAAACTCTGATTTAATGTGTAAAGTCCTCTTAGGAGATAGCTATGGAAGAAAAGATCATTCTCATTTTGCACCTAAGGAATATAAGAGACAGAGTCTTGGCCATGACATCTGAATCCTGAAGAAATGACCTTTCTCATGAGTCTGCCAGCCCTCCCAATGAGATGCCTAATATTCCTTCCTCATAAACTGCATTTTACTAAGAATATTCTAATGTCCAGAGAGTATATTCCGGAATGTTTTCTGGAGGCTTCTTACAAAGAATAATTGGCCTCCACAGTCTATTGCTCTTATTATTTTTTGCCATACTTCTTCCCCAGGCTTTTAACATGTAGAATCTCCACGGATTGTAATTTTCAGTAATCTTGGAAAAACTCCTTATTCTAACTAGAACACTAGTTAATTGAGCATTTAACATATGCAAGGGTGAGTATGGCATGTGTCCTGAGTATGTTTTATAGCTATCTATCCTGCCTTCCAAGTACTCTATGATGCTTCCTTCTGGTTGGAATTCCACAGTTTCTTTTATATTACTTCTGTTTAGGCCAGTGTGATGCTTAAGTTTATGATGAAGTTGGCTGGTTATGGTGCCAGACAATTGGTCAAGAAAGCACTGGTCTGATAGTTACTGTGAAGATATCTTATGGACTTAAATCATCTGTAGGTTGATTGCACCTATGGGTGATTACATCTACTATCAACTGAGGAGATTATTTCAACAATGAGAGACATCTCATCCAATCAATTGAAGGCTTTAAAAGGAGAAGTGTTGACTTTAGCAGTCAGAAGAGGGAATTTCCATCTCTCCTTCAGCCATCCAGCTTCTCCTGAGAAATTCATTAAAAACTATTATTGGACTTCCAAGCTTGTGGCCTGCCCTATGGAATTTGGACTTGCCTATCCCCACAGTCATATGAGCCAATTCCTATAAATAATCCCATAGTATTTACATTATATATATATATATATTCATGTTATGTCTGTTCTATTTCTGTAGAGAATGCTGCATCATAATAAAAAGGTAATATCATTGAGGAGTTAACCTATTAAACATTGCCAGTCATTTAAACATTCCCCTGACCCTATATTAAAAGCAAATGTAGATAAAAGGACAGAGAAGAGAGTGTGAGTGCCCGAATGTGTCCTGAGTCACTCCTGACTGCTCTGTCCTGTGGCCTGTTAGAGGAAAGCCAGGGCAATGTTAATATATGCTTGCTTAGAAATGTCAGCCTGTTTCCTTCCCTCCACAGCCTCTTCCAGCTGTAGCCCAATTAAATTCAACAGTTCACAGGTGTTCAGAGAAATGCTTTCAACATAAAATCCCAGTTGTCTTTAGGGCTCTTCACACTTTTTAGTGCTCTTTAAATTTGAAATATTCTTCCAACCGAATAAACCACATTTACAAGTGAAGGAAAAAATTACAACAAATGATGAGGAGGATGCTAGTAATTATAAAAATATCATTGGTAACTAAAGGAAAGTTCTCTCAGCACCAGCTGAAAGTTCCATATATTCAACTGAAATGAAGGGAAATACTGTTTTTTGACTGGGGATGATGAAGGATGAGAGTCGAATCCCAAGTACTCTATGTATGAGAAAGGTAAAAAGGAAAACATAAGAACTTACATAGCACCTTTTCTGACATATTTGAAACATTATCACCACCTTCATATTTCCTACATGTAAACATTTAGATTTTATCTTACACACACTAACTCTACCATATCCGGCCAGTAAACACACCAAAAATACCTCGGTCTAGGTTACATTCAGCCTCAATTTAGAGAAAGTAAAGGCTAACAGCCAATGATTGTCCCACCACTTAAAGTTACAAATATATGAACCCACTTGTATTAGTTAGCCAAAGGGGTGCTGATGCAAAATACCAGAAACTGGTCAGTTTTTGTAAAGGGTGTTTATTTGGGGTAGAAGGTTACAGTTACCAGGTCATAAAGCATAAGTTACTTCCCTCAACAGTCTATTGCCACCTATTAGAGCAAGATGGCTGCCGAGGTTCAGCTTCCTCTTCCTCTTAAGGCTCCATGGTCAGGCTCTCTAGGCTTTGTCTCTCTCCCCAGGGCTCGATTCTCTCTGGGCTCAGCTGCTTTGTTCTCTCCACAAGGCCAGATGTAGACTTTTAGGCGAATGGCTTGTCTCTTTTCCTGGAGCCTGCTCTCCTTCCTCACAACCAAGCTCCTCTGTGTGCTTACTTCCCGGGGCTCCAGTTCAAAAACTCAGCACCAAAACTTCAACTCTCTTCTCTGCTGTGTAGTTTTGTCTGTGAGTCCCCACCCACTAAGGGGACAGAAACTCAACATCCTACTGATGTGGCCCAATCAAAGCCCTAAACATAATTTAATCACACCCAGGTACAGACCAGTTTACAAACATAATCCAATATCTATTTTTGGAATTCATAAGCAATGCTAAATTGGTACACCACTCCTAAGGAATTTGGAATTACTACAGATAGCTGAGTTTTTAAAATAGGTTTTCCACTGTACATCAGATCATTATTATATACCCAGTACATGAATCAGTCCTTAGTAAGGTCTGAATTGGGTGGTTTACTTCTATATGACACCTTAAGAAGTGTGAATTTTGCATGGGTAAATTGGATTAAACCCATCCATTCAGCAAATATCTATCATATGCCTACTCTGTGCAAGGTACTGTTCTAGAAGTCGGGGTGCTCCAGTGAGCAAAACAGAAGTAAAACCCTGCCCTAGTGAATTTTAAGACAAACAATAAACTTTAAATATTATAAATCAATATATTACCTAAGGTGTTAAAACATATGCACAATAAAAAAGTAAAGCAAAGAAAACGGAAACTGGGCTTCAAAGGGAAGGGATTAGAGTGAGAAGTATGAGTGGTAGCAAAAAGCAAACTCCACCTCCTCCATTTATCTCAAAACTTTGTGCTTGTTAGATGCATTCTGTTTTAAATATAGTCTATTTGTGTCATGGAAATCAGGACTAGGAAACTACAGTTTCTTTGGGTGAATATGATGATAACATTAAACGCTAAACTTTCTTGAGTGCTTACTCTGTGACAGCACTGTGCTGAAGAACTTTGCATGGATCATTTCATATAATATTCACAAAAACTCTATGAGATATTTAATGCTACTCTACCCATTTTAAAGAGCAGGAAAATAAGGGTAGGAGGGGTTAAATAATTTAATTCCACAAGTCTTAGAGCTGAAACACAATCTGTGTTCTGACTCCCAAGTCTGTGTTTTTAATCAGTACTTTTATCCCATTTTTTTAAATATATATTTTGAACTCATGTTTATTTAGCTTTCAATTTATATTGAAAAAAAGAGGATAAAATTTTCTGAATGGCTCGTAGATTTTTAATGAGTCCTTTTTAATTACACAAATGTTAGATGTGCATTCTAGAACATTTAAAAATATATAGAAAGATATGTGTTAATCTTACAGACTTGAAATCAATGTGCAAGTTT
>PVKH010041262.1:0-10976 GCA_004027955.1 Chaetophractus vellerosus
GATAATATGTAGACAACCTGGCCTGAAATCATTTTTTTTAAATTGATGTACACATTTTTCTTTTTCTGATTTTCCTAGGAGATGTCATCAATTACATGATAAAGTTAAAGCAGATGAATTTCCCATTGGAAGAAAATATTTCTTGTTATTTAGGACTAAAAGAAATTTCCTATTTGGGGCCTTCCTTTAGTTAATAGAGTGTACAATATTCTCACCAACCTCCTGTGGTAAATGCAATAGATTTATTGTAGTTGTGTCTTAAAATATTTCTTTAGAGGGCAGTTATAATATCAGAGCCAAACTCCGTAAGCACTATTCCTTAGGGAACCAAAGTGAGTATAAAGGCTCCCATGGTATATTTTATCCAGGCATAAAACCTTGTTCAGATGGAATAATAAATGATCATTCAACTGTAAAGTAAATATTTCTCTCAGATACAAAGTTCTTTAGTCATAATTCTCTGGCAAAGACGTGGAGAATGGGGGTCTCTGAATCTTCCTAGCCTTTACTGTAGTTTCAGGGTATGTGGTGCCACACCCCAACTTAAGGCCAGTTCTTTCTCTGCCCTTCCATTTATAAAGTCTTTGTAAAATTTTTTTCCTGGCCAAAATGATCTATACGTTGTGTAAACATTTTGAACAGTATAAAAAGGCAAGAATTATAAAGTGAAAGGCCCTTTAATTTAGCCTCTTCAGAATAAACAGTATACATAATTTGTGATGTTTAAATTTTTGCTCCATCTGAAATTATTTATGCTATTGTTTTAAAAATGTTAAGTCTCAGCTTTATTATTTTCTTGATGGACTAGTCAGTTTTCCCAATACCATTTTTTGAACAAGCCACTCGGCTGAAATGCTGCTTTTATTATTTATTAAAATTCCTATTTGTAATTAGTTCTTTTTCTGCTCTTCTGTTCTCCTGGTCTGTCTGGCTCTTTTTGCTAAAGAGTTTTACATCATTTTTCTCAAAAGGTATGATGTAGAACTGGGTAGTTTTGCATGCTATATAGTAAAAATGATGAGAATGATTATTTCAGATTGGACAGGAATATGTCATTATAGGGTCCAGTGTCATTTGAGGATGTAGCTGTGGATTTCACCCAGGAGGAGTGGCAGCAACTGAACCCTGCACAGAGGACCTTGTACAGGGATGTGATGCTGGAGAACTACAGCCACCTGGTGTCAATGGGTAAGAATGGCATCCTTCCCTAACTCAGAGTTGTCTATTCCATTGCCACTCCCTTCTCATTTGTTTGGGTCAGTTGGGTTCCCAACATATGTAATGACTTTTGTGTCTTACCCAGTAGAAGGTCATTTCTTTTTTTAAAATTTTATTGAACTGTATCATTCATACATGAACATACATAAACAATAAGTGGACAGTAAAAGTTGTGAACTTACAAAACAAACAGCCATATCAACAGACAGGGCTTCCATATATCACCTCAATACCAACATCTTGCATTGTTGTTAAACATATATTACAAACTATGAAAAAGCATCATCAAAATATTACTACTAACTATAGCCCATGTCTTACATTTGGTATATTTCCCCCCCAACCTACCCAATTATTATTAGTATTATATACTTGTTATTGTCCATAAGAGAATGTTCTCATATTCTGTTAACCACAGTCCATCTTTCACCCACAGGATTCCCTGTATTATAGAATCCCACGCTTTGTACAGCCCTCAAAGTATACACTCAGTGGCTCTCATTTTCATCACAGAATTGTACGGTCATCACTTAAGTCAATTTTAAAATGTTTTCATTACTCAAAAAGGGAAAATCCTATACCCCTTTATACCCCCTTTTTGTCCCTTAGATTTGATATATCTTCCTTGCCATTGCTGTACACATATTATAATATTACTGTTAACCATTGTCACTAAGTTACATCAGTTGTAATTTTCCTGTGTATCGCCATATTCTTAACAATTGTAAAAGAAGAACATTCTTATATTTATACTATTAACCACAATCTTTATCCACCACCAAAATCACTGTTATACAGTCTCTAGGTTATTCTCTAGCTTCCTTTCAATTGACATTTACATTCACAGACTACCCCTTTCAGCCACAATCAAGAAGATCATTACTTTTCTGAGGGTCAGCTGGACAGCTTCATTATGGGGCTACTAGAACTGCACCTTCTTTCTTTCTTTCTTTTTTATTGTTTATTGTATATCCCCCCCTTTCTGCTTGTTCTTGCTGTATTCATTTTTGCGTTCTTCTGTGTCTGCTTGTCTCCCCCCGTTGCAGCGACCTGCTGAGTCAGCTCATCGCGCGGCGGCCTTGCCTGCTCGCGGGCGGCTTGCCCTGCTTGTGGGGGTTTGCCCTGCCCGTGGCGGCTTGCCTTTTCAAGGTGGTCTGCCCGCTCGAGGAGGCCCCGGGAACCGAACCCGGGTCCTCCCACGTGGTAAACCAGCACCCTGCCAATTGAGCTACAGCCAGCCCCTACACCTTCTTTCTTTAGTGCAGTTAACTCAGTTCCTCTGTGGTTTCCCAATAATAGGGTATCAAGTTTCCAAACCAGATGTCATCTCCAAGTTGGAACAAGGAGAAGAGCCATGGATGAAAAAGAGAGACATGTCACATTGGATCTACTCAGGTGAAAATTTGGCAGATGGGAGAAAAGGGACATGGAATCTCAGTTGGATTGTTTTGTTTTAATTGGTTGGTGGCTAAGGCTTATGTCTCCACCCAGATTGATAGCTCCTATTCTTCTGGATCCTGAGCTGGTCAGGTAGTCAGCACTAATTAATTCATAGTGAGCCATATATGGAAGAGATATTTCTTACTGATCCACTCAATAATTTTATTTTTAGTGCCTTTCTAAAAGAAATTCAAAGACAATATAAGGCAGATGCCTTTCAGGAGCATAAGTTGTACTTAGAAAGGTAAGACATCTAGATTCACAGCTGTGTAAAATTACATGTCTAATACAGTTACTGTTTAAGAAATCAGTGAAAATTATAATCTAAAGAGATGTGGCAGAATTTAAGAAGGCATATTTCCAGGCATAAAGCAGCTGCTCTGAAGCATATCTTAAGTGTGGATTAGAGAGAAGGAGGAGGGGTGAAGGCAGGCTCTGGGAATGAGGACATGTACAAAATTTTGTACAAAATTTTGAAGTTAAGAATAAACCTGATTTTTCTGGCAGAAATTTACTAGTATTACTTGACTTCAATAAATATATATTTAAGCTTGGGTACACAGTGTGGATATGCTGAATTTTTCTGTTAATATTTTAAACAGCTTTGAGATATAATTCATATACATACAATTCACCCACTTAAAGTGTACAATTGAGTGGGTTTTAGTATATTCACAAATGTGTGAAAACACCACCATAGTCAATTTTAAAACATTTTCATCACTTCAAAAAGCAACCCTGAACCTTTTAGCCATAACTCCTACCCTATAGCCCCCCCAATCCTGACCTCCTCAGCTCTACACCACTAATCTACTTTTTGTCTTTATGGATTTGCCTATTGTGACATTTCTTATAAATGGAATCATACAATATGTGGTATTTTTGTCTGGCTTCTTTCAATTTTATGGATCCCATTTTTTGGCCTTTGAGATTGGCCAAGATCTTCAAGTTTGATATTATACTTGCTCCACAAGAGGGTGGGGAAACAGGTCATCAGCACGCAGTTGGTGGGAATGTAATTAGCAGCACATCTTTAAAGGTAATTTGGCAATTTCAAAATTTTAAATGTGCACACAGTTTTTACTTAGTAATTCTAAAGTAAAGAAAGAAGGTGGCCTTTTGTGACTACCTTATTTCATTTAGCATAATGGTTTCAAGGTTCATCCGTGTTGTAACATGTGTCAGTACTTCATTTTTATGGCCAGATAACATTCTATTATATGAATATACCAGATTTTGTTTATCCATTCATCAGTTGATGCACATTTGGGTTGTTTCTACATTCTGGCTATTATAAATAATGCTGCTAAACATTTGTGTCCAAGTTTTTATGTGAACATATGTTTTCATTTCTCTTGGATATATATCTAGGAGTAGAATTTCTGGGTCCTATGGTAACTATATTTTACTGTTTGAGGAACTGCCAGATGTTTTCCAAAGTGACCGAATCATTTTAGATTCCCACTGTCAGTGTATGAGGGTACAGATTTCTCCACATCCTTGTCAACACTTCTTATTATCTGACCCTTTCATTATAGCTACCTAGTTGATGTGAAATGATGTCATTGTGGTTTTGATTTGCATTTTCCTGATGACTAATGATGTATATTTTCATGTGCTTCTTGGCCATTTGTATATCTTTGGAGAAAAGTCTATTCCCATCCTTTGCCCATTTTTAAAATTGGGTTATTTGTCCTTTAATTATTGAGTTGTAAGAGTTCTTTATATATTCTAGATACAAGCCCTTCATGAGAAATATGATTTACAAATATTTACCCCCATTCTATGGGTTTTATTTTCACTATCTGGATAGTGTCTTTTAAATCACAAAAGTTTTTAATTTTGATGAAGTCCAATTTATCTATTTTTTTCATTTTTCATGCTTTTGGTATCACATCTAAGAATCCATTGTCAGACTCAAGGTCACCAAGGTTTACCCCTATGTCCTACAAGGAGTTTTATAATTTTACATTTAGGTCTTTGATCCATTTTGAGTTAGTTTTTGTGTATGGGGTGAGGTTAAGGATCTACCTTCATTCTTTTACATATGGATATCCAGTTGTCTCTGCACTATTTGTTGAAAAGACTTCTCTTTCCCCATTGAATTATTTTAGGACCCTTGTTAAAAATCAGTTGACCACATAGATTTATTTCTGTACTCTCAATTCTATTCTTTTGATTCATATGTCTATCCTTAAGCCAATACTACACCCTCTTGATTACTCATTTGTAGTGAGTTTTGAATTTTGGAAATGTCATTTCCTCCAACTTTGTTCTTTTTCAAGATTGTTTTTGGCAATTATGGGTCCCTTGTAATTTCATATGAATTTTAGAATCAGCTTGTCAATTTCTACAAGCAAGTGATCTGGGATTTGGTTAAGGTTTGTGTTAAATCTGTAGATCAGTTAGGGAGTATTGCCATCTTCATGGTATTGTCTTCCAACTCATGACCATGCTTTCAACAATGTCTTTTAATTTTTAATATATAAGCTTTGAGCTCTTTTGTTAATTTTATTCCTAAGTATTTTACTCTTTTTTGATGCTACTGTTGATAGAATTTTAAAAATTAACTTCATTTTTGGGTTGTCTATTGCATGTGTATAGAAATTTATTTTGTATATTGGTCTTGTATCCTGAAACCTTGCTGAACTCATTAATTAGGTCTAATAGTTATTTTCGTGGATTCCTTATGGATTTTTAAAAATATATAAGATCATGTTATTTGTGAACAGAAATAGTTTTACTTCTTCTTTTCCAATCTGGATGCCTTTTATATATTTTTCTTCCCTAATGCCAGGCTTGAACCTCCATTACAATGTTGATATGAGTCAAGAGTGGGCTTCCTTGTCTTTTTCTTGATCTTATAGAGAAATCATCCAGTTAGCATGAATTGATGTCATCCTGATGTCAGTTGTGAAGGTTTTTTTTTTAGAAGCTCTTTGTTGGGTTGAGGATCTTCTCTTCTATTCTTGGTGTGTTGATCAAGTCAGTTGGATTTTGTCAAATGCTTTTTCTGGACCTATTGAGATCACCATGTGGTTTTTTTTTTTTTGTTTTTTTTTAAAGATTTATTTTTTATTTATTACATATCCCCCCCCCCTTCTGCTTGCTCTTGCTGTGTGTCCATTCCTCTGTGTGTTTCTATGTTTGCTTCTTGTCTCCCCCCGTCTTTGCGGCGGCGCGCTGAGTCGGCCCTCTGCGGCGGCGGCTCGCTCCGTTCGTGGGTGGCTCCATTCCGTTTTCACCGGCGGCTCCGTTCCATGTTTTGTGGGCAGCAGTCCTCCATGTTTTTGCGGGCTGCTGCCTTCCGCGCTTCGCAGGCAGCAGCTCCGCTTTTCACGGGTGATTTTGCCATGCCCGTGGGTGCTCCGCCCTGCCCGTGGCGGCTTTTTGCCCTGCCCACGGCGGCTTTTGCCCCGCCCATGGCGGCTTGCCTTTCTCAAGGCCGTCTGCCCGCTCGGAGAGGTCCCTGGGAACCGAACCCGGGCCTCCCATATGGTACCCCAGCGCGCTCTTTATCCACTGAGCTATCTAGCCGGGCCCACCATGTGGTTTATGTTTTTTATTCTATTGCTATATTATATTAATTTTCTGATATTGAACCAACCTTGAAATCCTAGGATAAAACCACTTGGTCATGGTATATAATTCTTTTTATATATTGCTGGATTTGGTTTGCTAGTTGTGTTGGGAACTTGCAAGGACACCCTCAAGTCCGATTATTCTTTACAAGGATTCATAGAACCCAGAAATGTTGTTACACTTATTGTTATAGTTTATTACAGCAAAAGGATACAGATTAAAATCAGCAAAGGCAAAAAGGCACATAGGGTATAAAGTCCAGGTGATACCTGGTGCAAGCTTCCAGTTGTGCTTTCCTAGTGATCATAAAGACAACACTTATTACTCCCATCAACTGTGTGTGACTTTGTGTGAAGGGTTGCCAACCAGGAGATCTCTCATACCTTGGTGTCCTTGTTTTTTGGGGGGTCAGTCACACAGGCACGTAGTGTCTATGTGAATGAGCTGAGCTACTCAATCTCCAGCCTACTGGAAATCAAACTGGTACTGCATGGCCCAAGGCCTCAGGCATACAGAAACTGGTGATCCCCATAAGTCATTGTTAGCATAAACTGTCTGATCAGATTGATTCAGTGTGGCCCAAGGCCTCAGGGATACATAGTATTCTTATTAGGCAGGATATTCCAAGAGCTCAGAGGTTATCTTCCAGGAGCCAGTTAAGAGTCAGTCCTTTCTTTGGGATGTTCAGAGTTTAAGTAACAGAGGCTTGCTGAGTTTACCCTTTACTGCACCCTAGCTTTTGGTGAGGATTTTTGTGTCTAAATTGATAAAAAAATCTTGGTCTGTAGGTTTCTTGTGGTGTCTTTGTCTAGTTTGATATCAGGGTAATACTGGCCTCATAGAATGAGTTAGAAAGTGTTCTCTTTTTTTTGGAGGAGTTTGTGAAGAATTGGTAGTTAAGTCTTTAAATGTTGGTAGAATTCACCATTAAACCATCTGGGCCTGGGCTTTTCTCTGTGGGTAGTTTTTTGATTACTAATTCAATCTCTTCTTAATTCACTTTGGGTAGTTTATGTCTCCTAAGAATTTGTCTATTTCATCTGAGTTATATAATTAATTGGCATATAATTGTTCACAAATATTTCCCTTTAACATATTTATCTATTTTGCTTACTGCTTTATTGAGGTATAATTTTCATACATTAAAATCCATCACAGGGAGTGGATATGGCTCAAATGGCTAAGTGTCTGCCTCTCACATGGGAGGTCCTGGATTTGGTTCCTGTTGCCTCCTAAAAAACAAACAACAAGCAAAACAAATGAAAAAACCAACTCGGGAGTCAATGTGGCTCAGTGGTTGATGCTGGCTTCCGACATATGAGTTCTTGGGTTCAATCCCCAGCCCCTAGTACCTCAAAAAAAAAAAAAAAATCCATCACAGTTTGTACAGTTTGGTAAGTTTTCGTAAATGTGTATCTGTCATTTCTGTCACCCCAAAACATTCCCTTGTGCTGGCTTTATAGTCAGTTGCCACCCCATTCCCAGCCAGAAGACATCATTGATCTAATTTCTGTTTTGCCTTTTCTAAAATTTCATATAAACAGAATCAAACACTATGGAGTCTTTTTTGTCTGGCTTCTTTCACTAAGCATGATTCTTTTTTAGATTCAATTATGTTGCCTGTATCAGTAATCTTTTATTGTTGAGTAGTATATGGATGCATCATATTTTAGTTCCATTCCCCACTTGATGGACATTCAGAGTTGTTCCCATTTTTTGGCTGTTATGAATAATGCTACTGTGAGCATTCATGAGCAATTCTTTGTGCAGACATATGATTTCGTTGCTTGTGGGTATGGCTTCTGTGGGAAGTCTGTTTAATTTTTTATGAAACTGACAAGCTATTTTCCAAGTTTATACTATTTTGCATACCCACCATCAATATATGAGGGTTCCGGTTGCTTCATATCCTCATCAGCATTTTCTATTATCTTTTTTTTTTAAAGTTAGATATTCTAGTGGCTGTGTAGTGGTGTCCATTGTGATTTTAATTTGCATTTCTCTAAAGACTAAGGATGTTGAACATCCTTTTAGTGCTTTTTGGCCATTTATATTGTCTTTTTTGCCCATATTGACTTGTTTGTCTTAATATTGACTTATAAGAGTTTTTGTATATATATTCCTTTGTCAGATATATGTTTTGCAAGTATTTTCTTCCAACCTGTGGCTTGCTTTTTCATTTTCATAAGGAGCAAAAGTTTTAAATTTTGATGAAGTACAATTTATCCATTTATTTTTTGCTCAATGATTTATTTATCTTGTCAAAGAAATCTTAGTCTAACTCAAGGTCACAAAGATTTTCTATTTTATCTTCTTGAAGTTAATGGTTTTAGTTCTTACCTGTAGGTCTTTGATTAATTTTGATTTAATTTTTGTATATTATTTAAGAAACGGATTAATGCTCCTTTTCTTCCATATAGTTGCCCAGTTATTCCAACCACTTATTGAAAAGACTATCCTTTGCTTGTTGAATTATCTAGGCACCTTTTTTTTGCAAGTTAATTAATCATATAAATGTGGATCTATTTCTGGATTCTCAATTCTATTCCATTGAGCTATATCTCTATTCTTATGCCAATACCACACTGCTTTGATTACTGTAGGTTTATAGTAGGTCTTGAAATCAGCTAGTGTGTCTCCTCCAACTTTGTTCTTTTTTACACATTGTTTTGGCTATTCTATATCTTTTGAATTTCTATTTAAATTTCAGAATCAGCTTGTCAATTTTTTGAAAAAGCCTGCTGGGATTCTGATTGGAATTATCTTGAATCTATAGATCAATTTGGGAAGAATTTCCATCTTTACATTATTGAGTCTTCCAATTTGTGATATGGTATGTCTCTACATTTATTTGGCTCTTACTCTTCTACCCAGTCTGACAATTTCTGTCTTTTGATTGGGTGTTATTCCATACCTAGTTAATGTAATTATTGAATTGCTTTGATTAGATTTTCCACTGTGCTATTTGTTTTCTATTTCTCTAAGCTCTTTTTCAGTCTTTGTTCTTCTTTTACTGCCTTCTTTTGTGTTTAAAGAATATTTTTAGTATGCCATGTTTATCCTTCTATTGAATTTTCAGCTGTAGTTCTTTGTGTGTATGAGTGTAGGGGGGTTTGCTCTAGGGATTAAAATATGATCTTTTACTTCACACACTTACTTCAAGTTAATAATGTATTTTTTCTGGAAAAATATAGAAAGTTTTCACCAATATAGCTTTGTCACCCTTCTACTACCACCCATCCTGTGCTGTTTTGCTCTTTCGAGGTCAGATATATTACACTTTTATTTGTCATAAATTTGACAATAGTGTTATAATTTTGCTTTAAAAATCTTTAAAAGAAATTAGAAGAAAAGAGAAAAAAGCACATATATACAAAATCCTTTGTATTTACCCATATATATATATATATATATATATATATATATATATATATATATTTTATTTCTGGTGTCCTGTGGATTCAAGTTATCATCTGGTATCATTGTTCTTCAGTCAGAGTTTCTATAGTATTTCTTATAGAACACTTCACAAGCAACCTATTTTTGTTTATATAGAAATATCTTTATTTTGTCATTTTATTAGGAAAGTTTCACTGACTATGGAATTCTTGGTTAACACAGTGCTTTATTTTAGCACTTTGAATATGTCATTGCAGTGTTTCCTGGCTTTCTTTTTTTTTCCATTCATATACTTTCTTTTTTTAAAAAAATATTATTTTTTATTTTTTATATATCTCTATATATTTTTAAGATACATTGATTACACAAATGTTACATAGAGACTCCAGGAGTACCCATATGCCTCCCCCCACCCCTCCTACAACCCACCCCCCCGTTCTTCAGTGTGCCATAATGCCTGTGATAGATATACACATTGTGGGGCTTAGCCATCAAGCATAGATCACAGTTCAGGTTGTAGACGACACTCTCTCCCATACAGTTCCGAATGATACACGATGATTCAAAATGGCCTACATCCTCCGTTGCGGCATCACCCATGACAACCCCCAGGTCCCCCAAAAAACCTCGCATTACAATTGCTCTTCCCCCACCCTATTCCCAAAGTGTCCAGTGACCCTGGCTCCACATAATTTTGCAATTTCTTCCATTGCGTATATCACAAGTCTATAGCAGGACACTAACAAGTCCATTATAGTCCATAGTTTTTCCCCCAATCCCAAGGAGTCTGGGATGGTGATGTCCCCTCCACCATCAAGTGAGAGGGGGCCCATATCCCATGGATATGATGGAAGGGATTATCCTGCCTGCAGCCGCAGGCTCTCTGGATTCCCCTGCATATCCGTCGTCCATCATCAACTCCCAACTAGGTGTCCCGGTTGAGTCCATTGCATTGTAGTGTAGGAGTTGCAGGTCCACAGAGTTTCTGGACCCAGTTGGCACATGGTCAGCCTGTAATCTCCGGTCTATGGAAGTACACCTAAAACTCTGGCATCAAATATAGGTTTGAATAGAAGAGGCATTTGGACCATGTGCAGTGAAGACATATTATGGTCAGACTCTGTCGCTCTCAGGAGCAAGGATTCCAAAATAGGGCCTACTAGTAAGGCACCAAACTCTGGGCTTATCTGCCCTGGTATAGGGCCTGGATATCTCCACAGCCCTCTGGAGGCCCTCTGTTTGGGGTGATATCCATATTGGAAGCCTAGGAGGTCCTACTGGGGATTTGCATAAGTGTTACCTCTGGGTTGCCCTCCCGACTCACTTTGAAGTCTCTT
>PVKH010041263.1:0-10964 GCA_004027955.1 Chaetophractus vellerosus
TGATCAGGATTGCACTGAATCTGTAGATGGTTTTGGATAGTATTGATATCTTTTTTTTTAATAATAAACTTTATTTATTTATTTTTTTCTGTGTTTATTTTTTATTTTTTGGTTATATATCCCCCCCTTTCTGCTTGCTCTTGCTGTGTTCATTTCTCTGCATTCTTCTGTGTCTGCTCTGTCTCCCCCCCGCTGCTGCGGCGGCACGCTGAGCCAGGTCACCGCACAGGCGGCTCTGCTCCGCTTGTGGGTGGGTCTGCTTCCGTTCCCGGGTGGCTTTTTGCTCCGTTTGCAGGCGGTTTGCCCTGCCCTTGGCGGCTTTGCCCTCCCCGTTGTGACTTTTTTTTTTTTGCCCTGTCCACGGCGGCTCTGCCCCACCCACAGTGGCTTTGCCCTCTCAGGCGGTCTGCCTGTTCCGAGAGGTCCCCAGGAACCGAACCCGGGGACTCCCATGTGGTGTACCGGCACCCTATCCACTGGGCTACAGCCGGCCCCCTGACATCTTAACAATATTAAGTCTTCCAATCCTCGGACATGGAATGTCTTTCCATTTATTTAGGTCTTCTTTAATTTCTTTCAGCAATGTTTTGTAGTTTTCAGTGTACATATCTTTCAGTTCCTTGATTAAATTTATTCTTAGATATTGCATTTTGTAAGACACTATTGTAAATATAATTGTTTTCTTGATTTCCTTTTAGATTGTTCATTGCTGGTATATAAAAACAAACCTGATTAGTGTGTGTTTTTCTTGTACCCACAACATTGCTGAATTCATTTGAGAGTGTTCTTAATGAACTGGTATGTAAAGCTCTCCAGGGGAAAAAGTAAGATTCAGAACATAAGTGATATGATCTTTTCCATATTTCTCATTGTTTATCTGGAAATCTGTGCTATCCAGGAAATCTGTGCCATTTCCGTCCATATTTCCTATTTAAAATCCCTGACTACACCATCATCATCCAGTGGCCCATTCAGTGCTCACTGAGTGTTGGCCTAGCTCACAGCAGGTTACAAGCCAGTGGATAATGGCTATATGCCAGGAAACAACCTTATCACACAGGGAGGAGAATCCTCTTCAGGAATGAACTTCAGCTCCACTCTGGTGCCAAATCATTGACTTGCAGCCAATGTAAAGCACATTGGATAGCACAACAGTTCAACACACTAGCACACCAGATTTAGAATCTGACAGATCTGGGGTTAAATCCTGGCTTCAACCTCTGAGTGACCTTTAGCAAGTTGCTTAACATCTCTTAGCCTGAATCTCCTTATCTAAAAATGGGCATTATAATAGCATCTACATAATATATTGTGTTGTCATAAAGATTTATTGTGTATAGCATTTAGCAAAGTGCCTGGCATAGAATAAAGTGTGATACATTTGGGTGTTATTATCATATGTACTATAGTTATTTGCTGACCTCACTGTGTCCTCTAATAAATGTGGGCCTCTTTGAAGGCAAGGACTTTGTTACTCACACTTATATCCTCTGTGCTTAGTAGACTGCCTGACATAAACTAGGTGTTCAGTAAACACCTGCTGAATTTACTTCTAGTCGATTCTTCTGAGGTAGCTATTTTTAATAACTAAGGATGCAACCGGTCACAACAACATTACCTATTCCTAAAAGATTCTGGAAAAGAAAGACCTTTAAATGGAAGGATGTGGTACAGAGGGATGGGCCCTACCTGGGTCCTCTCACAGCAGATGCTCTACCCTGCAGCATAATACCACACGTGAGGCTGCCTGGCTGTCATTCTACAGGCTCCCCAAAGTCAGATTCCTCAAGAGACATCTAGGGATCATTTAGCCCTCCCTTATTTTACAAATTAGGAAATTGAGGCCAGAGAGAGGATCAGAATCCATGATCCCTGACTCCCAGACCAATACCCTTCACTGCAAATTTCCACTGGCTACATTTGGAATGTGTGGGAATTTTAGAGGTTAGCCTTTTCTAGTTAAACAGGGAAAAAATAGAAGACAAAAGATTATTGGTAGAAGTCTAGTCTTGTTAAACTACCTTTCTAAATCACAATCTAACAAGAATGCTTCAAGCCAAATGAAGGAAGCTCGAAATACTCCTTTTCACTGGAGAATATAATTTTGCTTCAGCCACAATTTAAATTGATTTAGTTCTGAGCACCAGCACTTGAAGTGTGGAGCATATTCTATTTTCGCCATGATACTTGTTTTGACAGTGATGCATTTCAGTTGACATAGTTGAAATACTTATGTAATAAATCTCTGCCTGAAAATTAATCATGTTTATAATATTCTGAGAATTAATAACACCCATTGCTCAAATCATTAACTTAAAAAAGGAGCTTCCAAAATCTGTTCTCGGCAGTAAGGGACCAGAAATAAATGAATGTTTGATAAAATAATCCAAGTAGCAGTTTAACAAGCGTAAACTTGAATGTGGCTGCAATAACACAGAACTATTGTTTAAGGGTTGGCAGAGGCTGATGAGGTTCTTATTTCAGTTACGAAGCAGGCATCCACATGCATAATGAACTGCTCTCTGAATTATTAATGTGTTGCTTATTTAGCCTCATCTGTCTAGAAGATAATGTATCCTAACTCTAATGAGTGATTGGTTTTGTACATAATTACAGTAGCAGCAGTAGTGGGGAAATGTGTGCCTTCAAAGAAGGAGTTCTAAAAATAAAGTCATCACATAAACTATGTTGTTGCATTCTATCAAAATCAAACCCGAAGCATTTGAATTCATAATAAATTACAGGAGACAGAATCATTATTAACATCATAATTTAGCACAAAAGGTTTTACTTAATCATTCATTACAGATCATGTGCTGTTAGATGCTTATAAATGACATGGGTTGTTTTAAGATGTTTGCAAAGATGGTGCCTTTTGGTCATACACTGACTGTGGCATTGAGGGTTTGGAAAGAGAAAAGAAGAGTGAAAACTGATAGAAAAGGATAACAGTTTATGTCAATACAGGCAGAACTTTAACTAAAAGTTAAAAAGTTGTCAAGTGATTCCTTTTCTTTTATAGGATTTATCAGGTCCCATTTATACCTTCAAGTAATTGTAGAGGATATTTGATCAGAAGCCTATTCAGAAGCCTATTCATCTGGTCTACCCAGGTCTGAATACCAGTTCTTTGCCATCTGTTTCTGACACAGGACAACAGCTCTTCCTAGAGTCCAGAAAAGTTTTGCTTTTCCCTTTCATAGTATAATATTAAAGGAATAGGCCCAAACTGGAAGCATTTTATAGGCATTAGATCTGTATGCACTCTCATTAGCATTGCAGTTTCATACATTTCCTTCTTCAGTCTTCAAAGGGGGCTGCCAATTGATCTTAAACCTGACAGCATCACAGTCTGTTCACACTTGTCTAGAAAGCTTCGATTTAGTTGTAAGTAGTAGTGTGTGTGTGTCCATGCTTCTTTTTAAAAATTACCCTCTCACTTCTATTACATGTGCACACGCACATGCACATACACAGTGGCACCAGGGCGAGAACATTCATTTATCTTTCTAAAACCCAAAGCACTTTCAATTTATCCCTACATCAGAAAACATGCACAGATTCTGTTCAGTGATTGTAGAGACATTTGAATTATTGAAGATCATAATGCTTCCCTCTTGTGTGCAGTCAGTTCCTAAAAGTGTTTAAGACTCTCGAGTGCAGGAGAATTCCTGTATTTTGCCCATAGCTAGAAATGAAACCTATATACAAGATTGGGGAAAATAGGAGGGTGCTTCTAATTCAAAGTACAATTTCTGCTTACAATCTTCTGAAGCAACGTACTTAAATGCAGCCAATTGGAAGTCTTGTACTGAATACTAACTCAGCTTCCAACTTCCTTTTAAACATGGCATGGAATTAGGTTCACCAAGATAGAAGGGCTCAAGGTTTACTGCTGTCCCTCCCTACAGTATTGAACCTGGGGTCCCATAGGTCCCTATGGTAAGGATGGAGGCCACACAGTGGGGCTGAACCTGTGATAGTCTCAATTAGGCCCTGGGACCTAATTAACAGGGATCTGTTTCTCCTGCCCAGTCTAACTCTGTTTTTCTTCTTAATAAGCAAAGAGACAAAGGGAATTACTGTAGGTAAGGCCCTTGCTGGCATTTCACAGAACAAGTGGACTGAGAAGGAGTAGGAGGAGGCGGCCTAAGTCCCACAGGACAGTTAGGATAATACCCTTCTGAGTGTACACTGAGCTTCTGCCAAGGAAGGTGATTGTGGGGACCCTGAGCAGAGTCGAGCAAGGGTTCTTTAAACCCAGAGTCATCTCCTGAATCTGAAGACGCTCAACAGACAGGCAGGAGATGCTGTTTTAAAAAGGTATCTCTGGGTCACCAGGGTGGGGGTTCTATTAAACACAAGACTTCCTCTTTTAACCATGTGAAATATTTGGATTTCAAGTAGTTTCACATTCTAAAAGAGCATCTGTAGCCAGGCAGCCCCAATATGCTCACATAACCCACCCAAACCTAGGACCACGTTGTCCTCTTAAGCTTTGTTGTCCTTCCCCATGACTAATCTAGCTCTCTCAACCAAGCAACCAATTTTCCCCATGGAGAAATATACTTTGTTACCCAGACCAGGGCTTTTGGTGTTGGTAAACTTCAAAAAGCCCCAGGACTGTTGGCCATGCTGCAGCAGCCACCCCAAGGATGGGGCTAGTGGTGAAGTGGGAGACAGAGCAGAGAAAAGAGGCAGATCATGAGGGGCCTCATTAACCAAGCAGGGAAGTTGGGATTTTCCTGCAGATGATAAGAGTCATTGAAAAGTTGTAAGCAGGGGAGCACTGATCTCAGATTTGCTGTACAGCTTTTTTTTTTTTTTAAAGATTTATTTTTTATTTATTACATTTCCCCCCCTTTCTGCTTGTTCTTGCTGTGTTCATTCTTGCGTTCTTTCGTGTCTGCTTGTCCCCCCACCCCGGTGCGGGGACCCGCCGAGTCAGCTCACCATGCGGCGTGAGCTTGCCCTGCCCGCGGTGGCTTTGCCCTGCCTGCGGAGGCTTTGCCCTGCCCTTGGAGGCTTGCCTTCTCAAAGCGGTCTGCCCGCTCGAGGAGGCCCCGGGAACTGAACCCGGGGCCTCCTATGTGGTAAACCAGCGCCCTACCAACTGGGCTACAGCCGGCCACCTGCTGTACATCTTGATCACCTTGATTGCGGTGTGTGTTTGGAGTGAGAGGATAGACTAGAGGCAGGGAATCTTAGTAAGGAGCTATTATAATACTCCTGAGATGATGAAGCCAGAACTAAGGCAGTATTAGTATATAGAGAGGAGAAGCTAGATTTGAGGTACTTTTAGGGATAGAATGACTGAATTTGGACATGGGGAGTGTCTTCTCAGCCTCTGCCTGATTCTCCAAGAGGAAAACTAGGTGGAGGAGCAGGGTGGGGAGGAGAGGTGATGAATGCAGTTTGGGTTGTTTGACTCTGGGGCCTCAAAACAGAGTTCTGTAGAATATTGGCTCTAGGGGTCAGAAGTTCAGAAAAGAGATCTGTCCTAGAGGAAGAGTGTTTTGTCAGAAATAGCTGCAAATTGAAGCAATGGGTGCAGATGTACTTGGCAAGGGAAGTGATTAGAGAAGAGAGCTGAGGGGCACATACAAACAGATCCACCCCCTGGAAAGCCCATGCTTGTTCACACTTCCACATAGTGTGCTTCTTTCCTGAGTGCCCTCTCCCCTTTTCCTGACCAATGCAGTCATAAAACCTGCCTGGAAGCCATTTCAGAGAGGTTAAGTGACTTGCCTGAGGTAATTTCTTCTTTCTATACTCAAAGAGCCTGGCACACAGCAAGAACTCAGTAAGTGGCAGTCAAGTGTTGCTGAACACAGCGGACAATCAGGAAGCATCTGTTGCTTACCGGCACCGACAGGGCTTCAAGATGGTTCGTTCTCTTCTCTTTCTTTGGAACAAAGCAGGGCACTTCAAAGGTGCTCATACCGCAATCCAGATGGCCATTTGTCAGGTATAAGGTGAGCTGAGTCAGGGCCAGCTGGTCGCTATAGGAGAGTTCGAGATCTGTTGCCCACACCTGATTAAAACAGGAGCCGGAGAAGTGAGAGTGACATGAGCAAATTGGAAAGCCCTAAACTACCCCTAACCCGACCAAAGCATACCAGAGCAAACTAAACCAGTGAGCATGTGACTTAAAGGAGTTGAGTTTTTTGATTCTGTTTCTATACCATTCAATTGAGGGATAAAGCCTCCAATCTGATTCTATTTCAGAAGATTCTAGGTTCCGGTGGGAAATCGCAGAAAGAAAACCCCTGGCCAAGACAATCTAATGGAGAGGCCCTAAAAGGCTGATATTGACTTTGATTTTTCTGCCTGTGGTTTGGCATTTCTAAAGTGGCCAGTGCAATATCTGCTACTGAGAATGAGCCTGGCCAGATGCTTCAGAGGGTGGGGAACTAAAGTGGAGCAGAAAGAGGGGAGCTGAGTCTGATAGAAAGAGTAAATATGAGGAAAGGGCAGTTTGGCCTGTCTTTGGAAACAGCAGTGACTTCCTCTCTGGGAATGTCAATATGCTACTTAAAGGAAACTCACAGTTGGCCTGTAAGTCTTAGCTCTACCACCATTTTGCTGCAAGACTGCAAGAAAGTCACTTCAACATCATTTTGTCACAGCATTCTCAACTGTCAAACCAGAAGAATACAATGCTGCAATAAAAATGAAAATGCTTTGAAAAATAGATAGTATAAGCTGTAAGGTACTATAAGCTAGCAGACAACTAAGTAATGCCCACTAATTCCTTTGACCGATATTCACTGAGCATCTACTATGTGCTACTGTGAGGAAAAGTGGGTCATGTGCTACCCCTCCTGTGGCAGACATTCTTCATTGCCCTTATCAATTCCTCTCCTCCCCACTGAACCCAGAAGCACCCCGCAGAATCCTTGTCAGTTCAATGCTTAAGGCATATCTTGGACTAGGCACAGTATAAGCTAGGTACTATTACCTTTGACTAGGTAAATAGGCACAGATGCATACTTATTCAATTAATTACAACACAATGTAAAACATGATATAATAAAGAAATGGAACAAAGTACTCCTGAAGCAGAAACAAAGGACAGATTGGATTTGCTAGTGAAGTCAGGGCTACATCATGGAGCAGGTGACATTTGGGCTTTAATGCAACCAAAATACAACTGGCTCTCATTTATTGAATGCCTACAATGTGTCCACTGCGTCACCATCAACATCTCAGATATTTATAACACAGAAAATATCATCTCTATGTCACAGATGAAGAAACAGAGGCTCAGAGAGGTGCCCAAGTCCACATAGCCAGGAAGTGGAGGTGCGACTTGAACCTAGTTCTGCCTGGCTGTGAAGTCCACCTTTTTCCCATTCCTTGGTGGAAGAGAAAGAACTGATCCTGGCCCAGCCAATGCTCAACCTGTACCAATCTCCCACAGATAAGAAGTTAAATATGTGAAGGACCAAAACATGTTCTTGTTTAATATAATCCATGCCATGGAAATGTCTTGCAGAGAAAATATGAAGTATTGTATTTCTGGAGTATGCTGTAATTAGCAGTAATGCATTTTCACTGTAGGAAGTTGGAAACTAACACATTTTCATGAAGACTTGATTAAACATTTTTCCCTCTTAGAAGGGCTCCATTTGCCCCACACACCAACTCGGTATGTTAAAATACATAATATATCTGCCCTAGAGTGGACTACTCTCAAACAAATCTAGCAGTGAGTGACTTGAGTAAGCATTGAATGTAAATGGCATCATTATAAGGATATTAAGGGGTCAAGTTGTCAAGGCCCCTTGCTAAACTGAAGCTAATTTTAGGAGTCATATTCTCACAGTAATGCCCTTTTATAATAGCAAATAAATCACATTTGCAACAATTGTTAAAAACTAACTGCCAAGTAGCTGTTGCAGTAGTAAATATCCTATTTGTCAACTTAAATATTTCCTGCTGTATGGTATAAAATGCAAATCAGTTGGGGACAGCTACTTTCCCTTAAAACAAGAAAGTGAACGTGCTATTCTTCCACGTTCGATTCAAATCCAGGCATTTTTTTCCCCCAGAGCTTCTACTTATACCTATAAAAGGGAAATGTATGTGACAAATATTATTATTATTTATGTTAATAATAGTAATATCTTGGTGATAAGAATTTTAATAGTAATTCTGCACAGTGTAGGGGAAAGAGTGAGAACCAAGGAGTCAAAGAGTGCTTAAATCTGGTTCTTACAAGCAGTGTAACCTTGGATGACTTTTTAAAACTCTTATCTCGACCTCAGTTTCCTTAAGTGTAAGAAGAACAAATGATAATATCTACTACTCAGGGGTTTGAAAATAAAATAAAATAAATGCATATAAAAATATCTTATACAGTATAAAGTTCAATATAAATGCTATTTATGATTATTAAGCATTTCCTTTAAGAGAATTAGAATCTTAGGAGGCACGTTTTCAGTTGTCTATGTAGATATTAGAATGTTCCATTTTTTTATACAACGTAACATTTCCCATTTTATTTTATTGCATTATAATTATTTTTTAATGAAGTGCCAGGATTGAACCTGGGACTTCGTCATGGGAAGCAGGTGCTTAACCACTGAGCTATACCTGCTCTCCAGATTGTTCCATTTAATAACTGTTTTCCCCACACGTCATTGTGTTCAGGCTCACAACAGCTCAAGCAGGTGGTTAGTTTGGAGTCATCCCCGTTTTACTGATGAGGATACCGAGGAGCAAAGAGAAGCTTCATGGTTTGCCTAAGATCATAGAGCACATGACCAGAACTCTGATCCTTTTAGAACAGGAGTACTTTTGTTTCTCAAGGCTGCCCTAACCCTTTGGTTCACAAAGGAAATAGTAGAACAAATTTCCTTAAGCTTTTTTTCTCAACAGCAGGCTTGCCTGTATTGCTCAGATAATTGTTCTGCTCTCCATCTGGTTTTTCCATTGAAGACGCTGCCTGAGGCTTGCTTGTTTTGTGTAAAGGGGCTCCTACTACTCTCACCCCCCGACTGTCAGCCCTTTAAAGGAAGCTGCTGAGCCTTTGTCTTCCCACAGCACCCAAAGTCTGGGGCAGGACTTGGCATGCAGCAGGGCACATCAGTGATGTGTATCTCTAATGCTTTATTGGAAACTCCTCTGCAACTTTTCAGGAACAGGTTCTAGGTGGAGCTCTTGAAGCTGGTTTCAGATTCAGATCCAGCAAATATTCATGGAGCACCTCCTCTGTGCCAGCCCCATTCTTCCACACATATTACCCTATTTAATTCTATTCTTGATTTTGGCCTTCTATGTTAACCTCATCTCTCTGCATTGCAGACTCCCATTATCATTTAGATGAGCAATGATGGTGGCCGTTCCAAACACAGGACAAATGGGGTTGGAGAGAAGTGGGTGGATTTAAAATGTTTAGGAGGTGGCTTTGACATGACTTGCAGGACTTGTAATGACTCGCTTGACAGGTTAACTGATTAGATGTAAAAGTGAGGGAAAAACATCATTGAAGGTTAGAGCTGGAAAGACCCTTAAAAATCATCTAATACAATGGTTACTTTATAAATAGAACAAACTCTGCTGTGAGAAGTCAAGAAGTTTGCCCTAGGTTACAGACCCAGGAATCAGAGGAGTTGGACAAGAACCTAAGGTGTCTCAGTTCCCAGTCATAAATGGACTGATTAATGATATTCAAAAATCAATTTGTTAAAAATGGCTAGATCACTAGAGAGATTTAGATCAATGCCCTAAGAAGCACAAGCAACACAAAAATATTCATCTTATTGAAAAACTGCAGTTGTCCAACATTTGGCCTTTGGGTAAGAAAACTATGACATGTCCAAGTGATGAGATCGTTTATGATATTATCATTAAAGATGATGATTGTTAATAACTTTTGATGATTAAGGAAGATGCATAAATTAGCAAAGGGAGGTTATAAAATTATATAAGCAATTTGGCTTCAGCTTTGCAAAAATAATATTATACATAGAAAAGACTGGGTGAGAATATAACAACATGTTAATGTTAGTCTTAGCAGAATTACCTTAAGTGCAGTTATATACAGACTTGCATGTAAATTCTAGATCTGCACTATTTAATGTGGTAGCCACTAGTCACATGAAGCTGTTGTGCACTTGAAATGTGGCTGGTCCTTGGGGGCCAGCTGTAACCCAGTTGGTAGGGCGAGCGGGCAGACTGCCTTGAGAAGGCAAGCCGCCATGGGCAGGGCAAGCCACCGTGGGCAGGGCAAGCCCCCGCGAGCAGGACAAACCGTCACGAGCAGGCAGGCCGCCGTGCGGTGAGCTGACTTGGTGGGTCGCCGCAGAGGGGGGAGACAAGCAGACACAGAAGAGCGCAAAAGGACGAACACAGCAAGAACAAGCAGAAAGGGGGGGATATATAATAAATAAAAAGTAAAACTTTAAAAAAAAAAAAAAAAGGATAGAACATAGAACACCCATATACCCTTTGCCTATTTTCACTTACTTTTAAGATTTTGCCCCATTTGCTGTCATTTAAGCACTTCTCTCATATATATGTCTATGTATGTACAGGTATATACATATGTATATATACATATATATCTATGTATATATATATGCATAATATTTTTTCTGAACCCTTTGATATTAAAGTTCCATAGGTTCAGCATGTATGCAACTTTACCTCTCAAATGGTACAAAAATAAAAGTGTGTGTGTATACACAATATGTCCTTTTTGTTACAGGGAATTATATTATCTGCCACTTATTGAACATTTACTATAAAGTACATATTTCTTTTTTTTTTCAAAAAATTTTTTGAAATTTTTATTTTTAAAGAAGTATATGGGAATCTGCTCATTAACTTTTAAACAAACTTGTAAGAACCAGAAACAGGGTCAGGCAGAGGGAAACTTGCCGAGAATTGTTGTGTTCCCGGGTTTCTGGATCCTGTTTGGGCCTCAAGCTTTGGGACGAGAAGCCAATGCTTCTGTG
>PVKH010041264.1:0-10963 GCA_004027955.1 Chaetophractus vellerosus
TTTAAAAAAAAAAAAAAAAAAGAATACTTTGCTTTCCAGAAGATAGAGGGACTCAGAATTAGGTACAATAAATTTTTACTAAGAAACTAAATATTGTATGTAATACTTTACTAAGAATCAATTCATATTTTTTTCTAATGTTGAGAAAATCAATATAGAGTACATTTTGTTTTGCTTTAATACATATGCATATGTTAATGCTTTTTTAGAAATAAATTTATTTTTAAAATAATTTATTAATAGGACTACTTTATTCGCTTACCAATATGATAAAAACAATTTGTCAATCAACAAACAAGTATTTTTAAAATTACATAAATTTTATTATTTCCTTAATATTCATTCTCAAAAGAATCCCAATTTGGGCAATAAATTATGTGGTTAATTCAAGGAAAGCAGCGTGGGGAGGTTTTAACCTAAAGAATACCACTGAATATAAGGTACTCATTGATAAGAGTAGAAGGTGAGAGAAAGAGTTTTATTTCAGGAAGCACACAATTAAAATCATTAACAGGTTGTTTAAAATAAGAATAGAAACCCAGATTCTAGGGCTCCACCTTCCTATACTAGAATCACAACACATAACCCAACAACCCAGACCCCTAGTTTTTCAAGAACAGGTACATGTCTCTTTGCATCCCTGTCTCAGCAAACCTGAGACAGAAAAGACATTCTAAAATAGGGGTTCTTAACCTCTTTTGTTCCACAGACCCCTCTGCCAGTCAGGTGAAAACCACAGACCCCTTACTAAGTCCACACTATACTGTGTATTATTTAATAAATACATCACACGCATACCAACACTTCTCTATAAGAATAAGTTATTTTGAATTTTCAATTCAAGCTCACAGACCCCCTGACATGGTTAAGGATCCCTGCTCTAAAATGTTGCTAAACAATCTAAAGCTTCAGAAGACATCACTGGCCCTTAATGATATTATGATGGGAAATGTGCAGCAAAAGCATTTCTTTTAATGTTTTTAGTAATCAAATTGGTAATAACATTAGTGTTCTCATTTTGAGTGTTCTCATATTGCATAATATGGAATAATAAATGAATAATAATGGGATTTTCTAATTGTATGATCACTGTGTCCTTGAGAACCAGGATTCTTCTGGTACGGAGAAAAGAGGTAAAGATGGAAGAATTAAATGCACTGTAGTCTTGAGTTTGAATTGGAAGTATCTACATGAACTTGAGAGGTAATTTTATTTTATTATATATATTAGCTCAGCCCACTGAAAAGATCTAGAAACAATGACCTGCCCAGTATTAATGGATATCCATCAGAAACTAGGGCTTCTAAAGAAATGGCTAATTCTAGGCTCACAAGCCAACTTCAATAGGCTCCCACTGGCCAAAAATGAAATAATTTGAGCTCGATAGTAACTGAAATAGATTAAAACCTATTTAGTTTGCTAGACTTCTTAAAGCGGATACCATAAAATGAGCTGGCGTTAAGCAAAAGAAATTTATTAGTTTACAGTTGAGGCTGTGAGAATATCCAAATCAAGGCATCATCAAAGTGAATCTTTCTTCCGTAAGAATGGCTGCTGGTGACCCTTGTTCCTCTGTCACATTGCAAGGCACATGGCAGCACCTGCTGTCCTCTCCCTTCTCTTCTGGCTCTCTTTGATTTCAGCTTCTTGATTCCCTGGCCTTTCCTCCCTCTCTTTCTTTAACCCATTTAAGAAGGACTCCAGCAAGATGATTTGAGACCAACCCTGGGCCACACCACAGTTGAAGTAGCCTCATCAAAAGGTCCTACTCATAATCGGTTTGCACCCACAGGAACGAATTAGCTTTAAGAACATGATTTTCTGGGGGTACATACAATTCCAAACCACCACACCCATCAAAATGTTCAAATCCAAACGTTCACAATAGTATGTTTTTTTTAATTGGCTCACCAAGAGATGATAGGGAACTTATTTATTTTCCGAGAAAGAAAAAAAAAACAGTAAATAAAGGAAAAAAAGTTAGAATTTATCCTGCCATTCCTTTATGAACTATAGCACTTAGTAAACAAAGAGTAGATAAGAGTAGATAAGTGGATAAATATATTCCAACTAATAAAAGAACTAGGGGGCCAGCTGTAGCCCAGTTGGTAGGGCGCCGGTTTACCACATAGGAGGCTCCGGGTTCAGTTCCCGGGGCCTCCTTGAGCAGGCAGACCGCCTTGAGAAGGCAAGCCGCCGCGGGCAGGGCACAGCCGCCACCGGCAGGGCAAGCCCCCGCAAGCAGGCAGGCCGCCGCACGGTGAGCTGACTCAGTGGGTCCCCGCACCAGGGGTTGGGAGGGGAACAAGCACACACAGAAGAATGCAAGAATGAACACAGCAAAAACAAGCAGAAAGGGGGGGGATATGTAACAAATTTTTTTAAAAATTTAGGATATTACTATTTTGCAAACCCCAAAAAGTGGATAAATATAGGCATTAAGCATAAATGTCTGCTAACATGACAAAAAGTGAGAAAACCAGACACTCAAAGTATGATCATTGGACTACTAACACCAGTATCACCTGGGTATTTGTTAGAAATTCACATTTTTAGCCCCTGAACCAGACCTACTAAATCAGAACTTTGGGTGTAAGACCCAGAAATCTGTGTTTTAACAAGCTCTCCGGGGAATTCTGAAGTATTCTAAATTTTGCTAAACTCTGTATATAGTATGGCCAAAGGGATCGAATCTGAATTTGAGCCAGCCTCTGCAGCCAGCTGTCAATTTGAAAGATATCAAGGTCCGGGGAACACGCTGAATTACATCACGAGTATGTAAACAGCAGAACACAGAATGTGGGAAATTCTATACGTCAAACCTTCAGCTTCTTCAAACACATAAACTGTATAGACTTAAAGGGACAGAGGAGGAATGTAAAGATTAGGAATCTATAGATTAACCTATAGATTAAAAGAGAGTTAAGACACATTGATTTTCTTTAATGGACAAAACCAGGAGACAAGAATGGAGGAATGAAGAGTATGACAGACTCTCTCCTCCCTAAAAAATCAGTTTAACTAGAAAAAATTATTTTTAAAATATAATCATTTAGAGTCTTTGGAAATTATCTGAAAAACATACAACAAATAGAGACACATTCACTCAAGAAAATCTAGTAAATCTTTAAGAACAACAAGTCTTTGGCATCTGAGTCGCGGAACCCTCCCTGTGATGGTTATGTTCATGTGTCAACTTGGCCAAGCAATGGTGCCCAGTGGTTTGGTCAAGCAAGTACTGGCCTAATTGTTACTGTGAGGATATCTGGTGGACTTAAATCATCAGCAAGTTGATTGCATCTCTGGTTGATTACATCTACAATCAACTGAGGAAACTGCCTTCAGCAATGAGAGAAGCCTCATCCAATCCGCCAAAGGCCTTTAAAGGAGAAGGGATTATTTCAGCAGGCAGAAGAGGAAAATTTCCATCAGCCAACCAGCTTCTCCTGGGGAAATTCATCAAGGATCTTCATCATAGTTCCTGGCTTGCAGCCTGCCCTACAGAATTTGGAATTGTGCACCCCCACAGTTGCATCAGACTATTTTATAAAATCCCATAATATTTACAGATATCTCCTGTCGGTTCTGTTTCCCAAGAGAACCCTGACTAATACACTCCCTCTTCCCCTGTCTTATGGAAACTACTCCAGTAGCTCTAACCCAGGCAGATGTGTTCATGAACATAGAGGCTCCCTCTCCCCTGGGCTCCCAGGCTGGGGCCACATTTTCACTCTGGGAGGGCAGGGTCCTGGCACTTCTCATTTTGCCCAGACCTGAATGACAGAATCTCTATTCCAGGTAGATAAAGCTGAGAAGACTGGGGCCCCGGTTGTTCCTGCCCCAACTCTGTCAGGGCAGAGGTTCCACATCCAGAGGTAGAAGCCAGAAGACAAGGGGCTAACACCCCCAGCCCCAACACCCTTGGTAAAGAAGAGTTGTCTCTGTGGGAGAATGAGTCACTGTCCCTGACCTCAGGACTTGCACAGTGGTGAAAGGGTCCACCCGGGAGAGGGGCAGAATGGAGAAACAGACCTTAAGGACAAAGAACTCCTTGGCTCTGCCTGAGGGAATTGACTACATTTTTTAGAGAGTTTGGAAAAGTGTATGTGTCATATCAAAAACAACGAAGTTCTTGGTAGAGCGCAATTAGGAGGACACCTACATTGCAAAATGTCCCAGCAACCAGGAATTTAGAAAGAACAGCTAATAATGGCCAATAATGGCTCTCCTGGCATCACATTTAGTGGGTCAGAAGGCTGTGTGCAAGGTTGCACCCCAGCAGGAGCAATCAGAGCAGGACAAAGGAAAGACTTCAAAACACGCCCAAGCCACACACAGATCAACCAACAGAGAAAGACAGCCTCATTGGCACAAGAGGGCCAAGCACAACCTCTGAGCAAACACTGATGGAACAATAAGCTACTACAACCTAAGGACAACTCCCAGGAGCCAGGCTCAAAAACAAAGTCACACATACCCCTGGCAGTCTGGAGGACTGTGGGCATGTCCAAGACTGTACCCTTTGAGGAGGGATCAAAGTACAAAAATTCTAAGCTAAAAGTCCCTAGTTGAACATGGGTCAAAAATGTAAACTCCTAGAACTTTGACAGAATTCTCTAAGCCATGCACATATCCAAGAGTAAAGGGCGAAAATCTAAGTGGCTAAGGAGGCATAAGCACAATCTTTGACCAATAAGTAACTTATGCTGAACTGGGGCGACTCCTAGATAGCCAGGTTAAAAGATAAAAACAAGAAAAAAAAATCTGAGCAGGAACATCGGAGGTTGTACTTCATGAGAAAATAGACTCCACACAGTTCAGCCAAGTCATTAGAAATATATAAATAACAAAGCAAACAACATCAACACTTTACCCCTCCCATAAGGGGGCCACCAGTATACAGAGTTGCTCTAATATATTATCTAAAATGTCCAGTTTTCAAGAAAAAATTACAAGACATGCAAAGAAACAGTAAATTTTGATCCATACACAGGGGAAAAAAAAAGCAGGCTATAGAAACTGCTTTTGAAGGAGCCTAGATATTTGACTTAAACATAGACTTCAAAACGCTATTTTAAGTATGTTCAAAGAATTAAAGGAAACCATATATAAAGAATTAAAGGAAAGTAGATGACAATGCCTTAACAAATAGAATCTATCAATAAAAAGACCGAAATTATATTTAAAAAAAACAAAAATCAAATGGAGATTCTGGAATTAAAAAGGCTGAAAGAAAGTGATTTCAAACAATAATATGAACTACATGAAAAAACAAAGGGTGCCAGTTAAAAGTAGTCATGTGCATAATTATAAAAGACACTGTAGTTTCATACTTCTTTACTTTTCTTCACTGATTTAAATAATAATTCAATAAAAATACATAATTATACTGTGGGTTTTTACCACATAGATATGTAATATATTTGACAATCAGAGCAGAGCAGAGAGAAGGTAGGTCAGAGTAAAGCTGTATTGAGTAAGGAAATGACACTAGATGGTAACTCAAATCCACAGGAAAAAATTAAGAGAATGAAAAATGATAAATAAAAAGGTTGTTATAACTAACTCTATAAATATGTACTTGTTCTCTTTCTTCTCTCAGCTTTTTTTTTTTTTAAAGATTTATTTTGTTACATATCTCCCCTCCCCCCCGCTGCGGTGATGCGCTGAGACTGGTCACTGTGCAGGCGCGGCTTTCCCCGCTTGTGGGCGGCTTCTGCTTCTATTCACGGCCAGCTCTCAGTTCGTGGGTGGCTGGCTGCGCTCCATTCGCAGGCGACCTGCCCTGCCCGTGGCGGCTTTGCCCTGTCCGTGGCAGCTTTTTGCCCTGCCCACGGCGGCTCCGGCCTGCCCATGGCAGCTTGCCATTCTCAAGGCGGTCTGCCTGCTAGGAGAGGTCCCCGGGAACCGAACCCGGGGCCTCCCATGTGGTATGCCGGCGCCCTATCCACTGGGCCATCCAGTCGGCCCCTCTCAGCTTCTTTAAAAGCCATAGACTACATAAAGTAAAAATTTTAACAATGCATTTTTGGCTTCCTAACATGTACTGACATAGTATGTATAACAATAATAGCACAAAAATAGAGGAGGGAAATGGAGCTATAAAGGGAGAAACTGAGATTAATCAGAAATATATTTTGATAAGTTAAAATGTATATTGTAAGCTCTAAAGCAACTATCACAAAAATAATTCTAAAAACAAAAAATATATATATTAAAGGAATTAAAATGTCACACTAAAAAATATCCACTTGAATCAAAAGACCGAAAAAAAAGTAGAGTAAAATAAACACACACAAGACTTAGAAAACAAAAAGCAAAATGGCAGATATACATCCAACTACATCAATAATATTAAAAGTGAGTAGATTAGGGGAACCGGCTGTGGTTCAATTGGTTGGGCTCTGGTTTACCACATGGGAGGGACCAGCTTCGGTTCCCCGGGCCTCCTGGTGAAGGCAAGCCGCCGCCCGGTGAGCTGACACAGCAGGGGGAAACAAGCAGACACAGAGAAACACAAAGCAAATGAACATAGCGAGCACAAGCAGCAAGGGGGGATGTATAAATAAATAAAAAATAAATCTTTAAAAAAAAGAGTAGATTAAGCAATACAATCAAAAGTCAGAGATTATCAGCATGGATTAAAAAAGATCCAATTATATATTGTCTACAGGAGACTCAATTTGAATTCAAAGATACAAATGGATGGAAATTAAAGGATGGAAAAAGCTGTACCAGGCAAACAGCAACCATAGGAGAGCTGGAATGGCTATACTAATAGCAGACAAAATATACTTTAAAAGAAAAAAATAAGTTACAAGAGATAAAGAGGGATATTTCATAAAAATAAAAGGGCCAATCCATCAGGAAGATATAACAATCATAAGCATAATGCCCCTAACAACAAAGCTCAAAAATACAAATATATGAAGTAAAAGAATTTTAAAAACAAACACAACAGAATTGAGAGGAGAAACAGTTCAACAATAATAGTTGGAGACTTCAATAGCCCTTTTCAATGAGGCAGATGATTAACATGGAAATAGACAACTTGAACAACAGTAGACCTAGCATACATATACAGAACATTCCACTCAATGGTAGAAAATGCATTCTTCTCAAGAAGACATAAACATTCTCCAGGATGAACCACATGCTAAGCCATTAATTTAATAATTTAGAAAGATTGAACCCACAAATCATGTTCTCCAACCATAATGGAATGCACTGGAATGCAATTAGAAATCAGTAACAGGGGCCGGCTCGATAGCCCAGTGGATAGGGCACCGGCATACCACATGGGAGGCCCCGGGTTCGATTCCCGGGGACCTCTCCTAGCAGGCAGATCGCCTTGAGAATGGCAAGCCGCCGTGGGCGGGCCAGAGCCACCGTGGGCAGGGCAAAAAACTGCCACAGACAGGGCAAAAGCCGCCACAGGCAGGGCAGGTCGCCCACAAATGGAGCGCGGTCAGCCACCCGCGAACTGAAAGCCGGCCGTGAATGGAAGCAGAAGCCGCCCACAAGCGGGGAAAGCCATGCCTGCGCAGTGACCAGTCTTGGCGCGTCGCCGCAGCGGGGGGAAGGGGAGATATGTAATAAAATAAATAAATCTTAAAAAAAAAAAAAAAAGAAAAGAAATCAGTAACAGAAGGAAAGTTGGAAAATTCCATAATATGTGGAAATTTAACAGTATACTCCCAATTAAACTACAGGTCAAAGAAGAAATTACACAGATGGTCTGAAAATACCTTGAGAGGAATGAAAACTAAAACACAACATATCAAAACTTATGGGATGCAGCTAAAGAAAGGAGTTCTTAGAGGGAAATATATAGTTGCAAATAGCTACATCAAAAAAAGAAGAAAGAGGGCCGGCTCGATAGCCCAGTGGATAGGGCGCCAGCATACCACATGGGAGGCCCTGGGTTCGTTTCCCGGGGACCTCTCCTAGCGGGCAGACCGCCTTAAGAATGGCAAGCCGCCATGGGTGGGCCGGAGCCGCCGTGGGCAGGGCAAGAAGCTGCCACGGACATGGCAAGAGCCGCCACGGACATGACAAGAGCCGCCACGGGCAAGGCAGGTCGCCCACGGATGGAGCGCGGTCAGCCACCCACGAACTGAAAGCCGGCCGTGAACGGACGCAGAAGCCGCCCACAAGCGGGGAAAGCCGCGCCTGCGCAGTGACCACTCTCGGCGCGTCGCCACAGCGGGGGGAAGGGGAGATATGTAATAAAATAAATAAATCTTTAAAAAAAAAAAAAAAAGAAGAAAGATATCAAATCAGTAACTTAAACTTACTCCTTAAGAAACTAGAAAAAGAACAGCAAACTAAACCTAAGCAAACAAAAGGATGGAATTAATAAAACTTAGAGCACAAATATATGAAAGAGAGGATATTATTAATAAAGAAATAGAGGATATCAATGAAACAAAAATTGGTTCTTTGAGATCAACAAAATTGACAAACTTTTAGCTAGCCTGGCCAATAAAAAAAAGAGAGAAGACTTAAATTACCAAACACAGGGATGAGCGAGGGGACAACAAGATTGACCTTATAGAAATAAGAAAGCATTATAAAAGAATATTAGGAACAATTGTATGTCAACACATTAGGTAACTTAGATGAGGACAAATTCCTAGAAAATCACAAACTACTGAAACTACCTCAAGATGAAGTAGAAAATCTGAACAGACCTATAATAAGTAAAGATATTGAATTAGTAATTTAAAGACTTCTCCCAAAGAAAAGTCAAGATCAAGGGACCTCACTGATAAACTCTACCAAATATTTTTTAAAAACAATACTAATCTTTCACAAAATCTTCAAAAAAAAAAAAAAAACCAGCAGAACAGGGAACACTTCCCAACTCATTGCACAAGGCCAGCATTACAATGATACCAAAACTTGACAAAGACATCACAAGAAAAGAAAACTACAGACCAGTTGTCTTTATAAAACAGACATAAAAATCTTCAACAAAATACTAGCAAACTGAATCCAACATATTTAAAAAGGATTATTCACCATGACCAAGTGGGATTTATCCCAGGAATGCAAGTCTTGTTCAATATATGAAAATCAATCAATATAATCTACCATATTAATAAATTAAGAAACAAAACCATCTGATCATCTCAATAGCTAAAGAAAAAGCATTTGGCAAAATCCAATACCCTTTTATGGTAAAAACATTCAACAAATTAGGAACAGAAGGGAACTTTCTTTGACTTAATAAAGGGTATCTTCAAAAAAAACCCACAGCAAACATCACATTTAATGATGAAAAGACTGAATGCTTTCCTCCTAAGATCAGAATCAGGATAGTCCCTTTCTCACCACTTCTATTTAATATTGCACTGCATGTTCCATCCAAAGCAATCAAGGAAGGGAAAAAAAAAACAACAAAAAAACACAACATCAGATGGGATAGAAATAATACTATCTATTTGAAGATGAAATCAACTAAAAAGCTATTAGAATTAATAAACAAATTCAGCAAGTTTGCAAATGCAAGATCAATACACCAAAATCAATTTATTTCTATATACTTAGCAATAAACAATCTGAAAATGAAATTAAGAAAATAATTCCATTAGCAATAGCATGGAAAAGAATAAAATACTTATGAATAATTTTAACCAAAAAGTGACATACATTAAAAACTATAAAATATTGTTGTAAGATATTAAAGATTATCTAAATAAATGGAAGAACATTCCACATCCTTGGATCATAAAGACTCAATATTTTTAGAATGCCAATTCTCAACCAAATAGGTCAACAGATTCAGTGCAATCCCTGTCAAAAATCCCAGCTGCCTATTCTGCAGAAATTGAAACTGATCCTAAAATTCATAAAGAAAAACAAGAGACCCAAAACAGTCTTATTTGGAAGACTCTCAATTCCCAATTTAAAAACTATACTATATCACTGTAGTAATCAAGATAGTATAGGACTTGAATAAGGATAGACATAAATAAATGGAGCAGAATTGAGAGTCCAGACATAAACCCTTATATTTATGTTTAATTGTTTGACAAGGGTGCCAGCCAAGATAATTCAACGGGGGAAAAGAAAAATCTTTTCAATTAATGGTGACAGGACACCTCTTCCTTACATCATACATACAAAAATAACTCAAAATGTATCACAAATATAAGAGCTAAAACATGAAGACCCTTAGGAAAAAACACAGAGGTAAAACTTTATGATCCTGGATTAGTCAATGATTTCTTAGATATGATACCAAAAGCACAAGTGGCAAAAGAAGAAAAATACATTGGGCTACACCAAAATTTAAAAACTTTTGTGCTGTAATTGATACCATCAAGAAAATGCAAAACTCCACAAAATTGGAGAAAACATTTTAAAATCATACATCCAATAATAATATATAAAGATAATATTAATTAATATTAATAATAATATTAACTCAGTAACAAAAAGTGAAACCAATTGGATATGAAAAGATATTTCTCCAAAGATTTACATACTGCTAAAAAGCACAAGAAATAATGCTCAGCATCATTAGTCATAGAGAAAAGCATATCATAACCACAGTGAGATTCCACTTCACACCCACTAGGATGGCTATAATAAAAAAGATAGATAATTACATGTGTTGGTGAGAATGTGGTAAAACTAGAAACTAAACATTGCTGAAGGGAATGCAAAGTGATGCAGCCACTTTGGGAAACAGTTATGGCAATTCTTGAAATGGCTGAACAAAGAGTTACCAAATGGCCCACCAATTCTCCTCCTAAGTATATGCCCAAGAGAAATAAAAACATACATCCATACAAAAAATGCACAGATATTCAAAGAACATAATTCCAAGTAGACAAAAGAAGTGGAAATAACACAAATACCTATGAACTGATGAGTATATAAATAAAATGTGAAATATCCATACAATGGGATATTATTCAGCAATAAAAAGAAATGGAGGGGACTTTCAGGAAGA
>PVKH010041265.1:0-10966 GCA_004027955.1 Chaetophractus vellerosus
AAGCCCTGGCCTGTAGATCGTGGGAGGTCTGTGTAGATCCTGGGTAGGCGAGGCAGGGGCCTCACCCAACCTCTGTTGATCAGGCCAGCACCTACCTTTCCTCTATCCAAGGAGACGCCTGCCTTCTTCAAAATCCTTACCATCCCTAGCCATCTGCATGTTTATCGTTTCCTTATTTATTTGCTATTTCCCCAATCTGAACCTGAGCTTCTTGAGAGTAGGGGCTGTATGTTCACTGCTTTATTCCCAGAACGGAGAATACTGCCTGCCACACAGTAGGTACTCAGTAAATATTTGCACAGTGAAAAAAATACAGAATTATGTATGTAAGGATCTTCTCTACAGGACTGTTTATACTGAAGGAAAGTTATAAGTGCCCCAAAGGGGGCTGTTTAAATAAATTATGGGACTTCTAAACAATAGCCATAAAAACAGAAAGCTCTTTGTGCCTAATTTTGGAAATATCCCCAAATACACTGTTAAGTGATAAAAGCAAGGTGTGAAAGGATATTTATGGGGTGCAAGTATTTTTAACAAGAGGGGAAAAAAACATGTCTATGCTTAAAATCTATCTGAAAGGATACACAGGGAACTGCTACTATTAGTTTCCTCCGGAGAGAGAAATGGGGTGGCAAGAGGACAGGGTGAGAGAGGAAACCTTGCACTGTGTGCCTTTATGCATTTTTGGTAACATGCAATACATTGTTTATTCAATAAAAGCATAAATTTAGAAACAAAAAAGGAAAAGACAGTGACTATAAATCATTTTTTAGCTTTTAGTCCTAAAGTAGGATTTCATCAATACCTCAAATCTTTTGCAAACCGAAGCAGGAAAAACTAAAAAGTGCATTAATGTTACCACCAACTTGAACTAAAGGCTGCATTACAATACAGCACTAAACAAATTATGAAACTCCGTGGTTAGTGCTGAATTTAAGGGCTGTTTGAGGGGAAAAGTCCCTCAAAAGTCATGTAGTAACCACAAAGTCCTAACATTTCAACGTCATCACCGTGGCAGTGGGTAAGCAGGTGGGTGGGGAATGCAGCAGCAGTGATGGAAAACCCCAAGAATTAAGAATTTCTCTGTGGTTATCCAAACACATATTCTTGGGCACTGATAAGAAACCAAGAAGGCAAAACCTTAAGTAATATGAATTCAGAATCTTCCCAGTAACTAACCTATGAAAATACAGGAATAAAAAATCTAAAACTTACAAATTCTTCCAAATTTACCTAGGAAAAAGTAGGTTAATTTTTTTTTTTTAAAGGGCAAAACAGACTGTTTTAAGTGAAAACTGAATAGTAACTGTCATTACAAAAATACAGAGAGAGGTCAAGAAAAAGCAGACAAATCTGAAAACAAAGAAACTTAGGAAGTATTCACTTAAGGGCGAAACATAATTTCCTTCTCTGGGGGATCTCAGTAAAGAGAAAACCTGTTGTTCTCAGATAATTAAGGGTACTGCTCTGTGACAGAGACAGATTACATGACTGTGCAGCCACAGAATTCTGTACTTGTACCACCTCCCCATTTCTAGTTCTCTCAGGAATCCTTTTCATGGATAGTGTAAGAGTTTTTGCAAACTAAGGAATCTTCATGGGCAATTACAATGTGGTCAATGTAATACAAAAATAATATGGGTGGATGAACTTCCTGTATCACCTTAGTTATCCTTAATGGGTTTTTAAAAAAGCCTTTCAAATCTATCATACAAGTATTTTCCATTCATTTTACTAGAATGCTATTGATTACCCTATTTCCATCAACTCAACTTACAATCTATTTCCTTCCCTTTAACAATAAAGATGAATTAAGATAAATTCTTTACATGGTTCAAGTCTAGAAGAAATTGAAGAGTATGTCTTAAAAAGGGTACATTTGCTTTTTGCTTTTTTTTTTAATTACATATCCCCCCCTCCCCCCCTTTCTGCTTGCTCTTGCTGTGTGTCCATTCTTCTGTGTTTTTCTATGTCTGCTTCTTGTCTCCCCTGGTCTTTGGGGCGACGCGCCAGGCTCGCTCCGTTTGTGGGTGGCTCCATGTTTTGCGGACAGCAGTACTCCATGTTTTTTGTGGGCTGCCGGGCTTCGCAGGCGGCAGCTCCGTTTTTCACGGGTGACTTTGCCATGCCCGTGGGGGTTCTGCCCTGCCCGTGGCGGCTTTTTGCCTTGCCCACGGCGGCTTTGCCCTGCCAACAGCAGCTTGCCTTTCTCAAGGCCGTCTGCCCGCTCGGAGAGGTCCCGGGGAACCGAACCCAGGGCCTCCCATGTGGTACACCAGCGTGCTCTTATCCACTGAGCTACCTAGCCGGGCCCTACATTTGCTTTTTATTAAGCAACTAACACATTAGAAACCCTCTCAGGAACTATGTTTAGTATGGTAAGTATATTTGCTTTTCAAACAGATTTCTGTTTAAGTTTCTTTCAAAAGAGATCTTTTCCTGCCAGTATATACATCAACCCCAACCAGAAATGTGGAATGAATCAGATGGGGGGAGGCTGAGGTTTATCCCTTCTCCATGCAAAAGTGACTTGTTTAAGCAAATAAAACATAATTAATATTGGCTTTATAAAAATAACCCTTTAGTTCTTACTATTTCTTAGACACTGCAGGCATTCTACAAATAGCTCCCATTAACTCCGCCATTGGAGATGACTTCATGAACAGGTTTTCCTCTGTGTATATGAACATATACATCTTCTGCCCTACTTTTTTTTCACCCCTTTCTATCTTTACCACAAAACGAAATTATCTTGCTTATTTGTTAGCTTTTATCACCTGTCTTTCCTTACTAGAAGGAATGCTTCTTAAGGGGAGGGACCTCGTCTGTTCTGTTCACTAACAGACCAGAACCCAAAGCCGGGGAGCCCTGCAGCAGCAGCAGGCCACACCGCGCTGTAATTTCTGGCATGCCAGCACGGAATGGTTCTGTTGGCCTCTGGAGCTGCCCCTGAATGGCAGTGAGCCAGCAAGGCCTGTCCGCTTCCCTGTGAGAGAAGAGCAGCACAGCTCTGCAAATTATACTTCCAAGACCCTACATGTGCCTAAGGCTGTATTAATTAATGAGAACATAATTTGCTTGCTTTGTTATCTTGCACTAATTCTGACATTCTCTCTCCATTGCCTGATACCTTCTCTCTCCTTTCCTTCGACAGACAGAAACAGTTTCTCTGAAAGTAAGGCTACTACAAATCTGCTGACTTGTCCAACACACTGGAAAATCCAATTAAAATAATGAGCCTGCTCCCAGTAGTTAAGTCAATGATTCCCTGGGATAAATGAGGCATTCTGTCTAGTGTGTTAACGCCTCCATGCCCTAGAGAGTTATTTACCACCTTGAAGCAACTACTTAAAACAGGTGCCTTGTCATTAGGCTATTTTCCAAGGTATTATGACACAGGGAAAGAGTTCTGACCTGGAGCCAACAAGCCTGGAGGCATGTGGCCAACCACCACTCCCTGTCTGGGTGACTTTGGGCAAATTGTTTAACCTTGCTGACACTCATGTTTTTAAAAAATTTCAAAATGAGTATACTGGCACCTTTCTCAACTGCACCCATGTCCGTGTGAAGGGATCAAGGAAAACTGACACTAATGAAGCTCCTACTTTGTGCCAGGCCACAGGCTGGGATGCTTTGACACTCTGTTTCTTTGGATGCTCCTGATAAAGCCCACAGCGTATTATTAAGTAACTTGTTCAAAACACACTCAAGTAGTGCAGTCAAACCACAAACCATATTTGACTCCAGAGCCAATGAACTGTTTACAGCTCTCTTCTTACAGGTATCAGAATGTTTTGAAAACTGTAAATATAATACACTCAATGCATGCAGTGGCCAATTATCATCAGCCATTACTGACCTATTAAACTGAGCTTTATTTTATGTGGCTGCATATGTATTAAAAGGAAACAAAATTTGCTCAGAGGCTAAGGTTACTTACAAACCTAAGAAGGCTGAGTGTTAACGCTGCCACCAGACCCACCGCTCAGGGAACTGCAGCGGTTTACCCTTCACAGCTGCTAAGAGTGCCCAGTACTCACCTGGTCAAACAGGTGATATACACTTAGCTTGGCGTGCGTTTGGACAAGTCGCTTGACCTTTCAGAGGCTTGGTCTCTTCACTCACAAAGTGGGAATGATAAGGCCAACTCTGCATGCCATTACCGAGATGAAATGAGATATAGTCACTGGGTGTAAATGTATGCAAAATGCCTGGCACAACATAGACTCTTTATTAAGTAGCTAGATTTTTTTTTCCCATAGGATTCTTTATATTTGAAAAGCTCACTAGTGGTGGTGGAAAGAACTAGAATGATAGTTCCTGGCACTGGAATAGATCTTTTGAGGTGGGGAAAGGGTTCCCAAATGCCCTTCATATTGCTCCACATTCTCTCCATTCACAACTCTCAAAGTTCTTATTGCAAGTTTTCCTGCCTCATTCTGCAAGGTGGTGTCTATAAACGGGAATATAATGCATCTCATTATACTATGTTTTAATCTAGGCAGGAGCCTGAATTGGACTGTTTATTAAAGAAACAAAGGGTATTATGTGCTGAACAACCTCTTATCTAAAGTTATTGCTCACAAAGACTCTGGAAGATGGGGCTTAGTCTTGCCCGATTAACGAGGAAGCAGGCTCGGAGACATGAAGGAACTGGCCCAAGGTCAAAGAGTGAATAAAGTAGACGGGTTATAAGTTAAGGATTTTACCAACTCCAAAGACCATCTTCATTTCCTTGGTGTTGTGCTATTAGAGTGATCTATTAAAGTGATATCACTTTCCTGCTTAAAATCCATCAATGGCTTTGCAGAGAACTGGATTCAAATCCAAACTCCCAGTTTAGGTCTGATCCTGCCAACCTGTCTTTGGCCCCTCTACCCATTCCCACTACACTTCAACCATGCCAGCCAGCCTTCTTTCAGCTTCTTGAATCAACAGGATGCCTCCTCTTTTGCACAGACTTTTTTTTTTTTTTAACCATCTGCCTGAAACAGTCTTCTTTTGGCTACTGGCAAAGGGCCTTCCAGTTTCAATGTCACGTCTTCAGTGAGGCCTTGACCATACGAACAGATCTCTTCCCTCTAATCTCCTATTAGTATCAACCAGTGGTAGAATATGCTCACTTTCAGAGTAATGCCTTTCCCAATCATTCTGTTTGCTTCTTTACGGTCTAGAGCAATGCTTCTTGAAGGCAGGGGCTATTACCGTTTCGTCTCCCACTGTGCTACATCAAGCCCTACCAGTATAGACATGTTACAGATACTAAGTTAAAGGTTTGTTGATTATGAATGAATTAATGCCTCTGTAAACCAAGAAAGTAGTTCTGAGACCCAGTAGCATTACAGAGTCTCCAACAGTTTTGGTCTTCCAAGAGTGCTCAGCAGGAGAATGGGGGGTGGGCAGAGCGGGATTCAGGGGAGAGAGGAAGCATTACAACTGCCCCCAGGATCTGGTTGGGGGTACCAGATCAAGGGTACCTTTACCTAGTAACTGTCAGGCTTTGTCTGACAACTGAAGAAGAAAGGGTGGAGGTCAGGAGAACTGTTCTAGACTTGAACCTGCCTCTAGCTGGCTGTATATGCTTGGGGAGGTCATTTCTCATTTCTGCTATCATAAAATGAGAAGTCTCTACTTTAAAGTATTTTCTATTTTTAATACCCTAGGAATGACTTAGAATGAGCTATAGCGATAGTTAAACACAGCAGAAAAAACCCAGACCAACTGATGAAACAGCTACAGGGAGACAAACTGCCTCAAGAGCAAGGGGGCAGCCTTAGTCTCCCTCCATTAAAGTAACAAATAAAAACAATAAACAATTCTGAAGTAAAGCTGGAAAGCTAGAAGTGTCGATCATAATTCCCATCAAAACCCTAAATTGTTTTAATATAGCCCATCATGTCCACTAAAAAAAAACTGGGTCACCGTATAAACCTAACTTTTTGAAAAAGTCTTAACTACCTCAAGGAAGTGAACTTCTCATGGTGACCAGAGCAAGGGACTAAGCATGACCAGCAGAGTGCTGTGCACAGGCAGCAGCCCTCCCCACCATTTCCTCACCGACTCTCAGATAGTGGTGAAGGAAGGGGATATCAAAGTATTATAAACTGCATTTGTGTAGTAATCAACACCAGTATCTAAATAATATATAATCATGGCCATGTGCAGAGATTGCAACTATTTCTACTATTATTTTAAAAAGTGGAAATATGGAAAAAAAAACACAAAAATATTCAAAATAGGGGATTAGGTAGGTAAATTATGGGGTAAACATAAGATGGATGTTCGATATAGTTAAAAACCAAGTCACAGACAGTGCCTCTAGATTCTGAAAAACCCCTTCAGGGACTGTCGCTGGTGACGGGAAGAGGCTTCAGGCTCCCTACCCAGCTTCAACAAAGGCAGCTCTGCTTTAGCAGGTTGTATGCTTCCAATTGTACATGGGTCCTTTGGCTATACAAATGCTCAAAACTATAAAACAGTAAAGTTCTCAAAATAGTAAGAGGAAAATTGGGTTATAAAGCAGCACTACTATGTGAACCCCACATTGTTAAAAAAAAAGTATATGACTTTAAAAATTGTATTTGAGAAAAGGAAAGATGAATGTATAATGAAAAAAGTTAGAAAAGTATATAACAACGTCTTAGCAAGGGGCTATGGGGTTATTGCTGATTTTTTTTTTCAGTCTTTTTTTCTAAAGTTTTCCCATGATGAACTGGTATTATTTTTGAACTAGGAAAATTATTAAAAAGAAATATGACACAGAAACACAAGAGGGCAGTATAATCAACCAGCAGTTTATTTCTCATTCAATTTGTTCGTTATTAATACAAGACACAAAATTGAAGGCCATGTGTAAGAGTAAAACAATCAGGTAATGAGTTTAGAGGGAAAAAATTGCAACTTGTTCATTAACACTAGGGAATTCTGTATCACTGTCCAGAAGCCTTAGACTAGTGGTTTTCAAAGTGCAGTCCTTGGAACAGTACTGTCAGCATCACCCCCAAATGTGCTGGAAATGCAAATTTTGGAGATCTAACCCAAATCTAATTAATTAGAAACTCCAAGACTAGAACCCAATAAGCTCCACAGGTGAATGGCATGTATGGTCAAGTCTGAAAATACTGCCTAAGAATAAGGGCTGCACGAAGTAGGAGTAAAATCACAATTCCTTTACAGAAGGGAAGATCTACAGCCAGAGTGGAAATCACCTTCCTATAGCATAATTACTATGAAGAAAGAACAGAGGTGAGTGGCTGTGTTGGACAGATTGCTCTGGAAGCTCTGGAAAAGACCCAAGAAAAAGTGCAAACCAAATTATACCAATTTGCTAATGGCATCAGGAACCGACAAGACTAGATTTGAGTGAAAAGTTTTACAGAGAAAAATGGGTATGTGTAGGAGTATCATGAAATATGAGAATTTCTTAAAATAATGAAATCATATTTTGTCTAATTCAATTTAAGTAAATGATGGGTTAGATTTAGCATCTTCTACATCAAGAGTGAAAATGAAAGCACTATTTTCCTTTGCAGCATATGCGGCATTTGATTTCTTTTAAGGATAATTACATGGAAAGGGGAGTAGTTAAGATTCATAAGGACCAAGATAAATGAAAAAGGAAAAACAAAAACCTTTATAGCTAGGCCCTGGTTTGAAAAAGATGTCGAACCCCGAGGATTTCTTTATTGTGCTTGAAATGATCATCTGTTAGTTTATGATCTACTTTCAAACCTTTAATTTCATTCCTATGCATGTCATTTAAAATTTGCTATGTTTAAACCAGAAGAAACCCACACTGTAAGTGATATTAAATCACATTTTCCTTGCCTTCAGTAAACATTTTCATCGCACATTATGCTATATCTTGTGCAATATTAACTTTTACTCAGGAAGCACCTAACACAATTTAAAACTCTAATAAAATAAACAGAGGTAAGCACACAAGGCTTACCAGGTATGTAATAGTAATGCCCACAATAGACATTATAGTCTCCACTTAGCTGATAAGAATGCAGAGACACCTGCTGCTCCTGCTGCCTGGGCAGTCCCACCTGTGTGCTTGGTATATACCTTCATGTTTTAACACTCATTTCTCTTATCTTCACTGAAAATTTTAGAATTCAAAGAATTCACCTAAACAGTGGCTGTGACATTCACCACCTGTTGGCTGATATATTTCAAGACCACCCTTGCAGAAACAGGCATTATACCTGTGATAGCAATGCTACCAGGAAACCAAATATAGTAAAAGCTTTCTCTACTTCTGGGCAACCAAAAGCATGAAGTTATTTAAATTTGGTCCAACATCTATCTTCATCTACCCCTACAAAATTAAGTAATGATTTAGTGCAAAGTGTTTAAATATTCTGTATAGCAATACCTTAAACAGAAAGTGATGGTCAGAGCCTGGGACAGAGTAGATACTTCATAATCCTGGCTGAATTGAGGACACAATTTAGAAGGTCTTGAAGTCTTGTCTTTTCTTCTTTTATAAACACTCAAGTATAGACTTTCACCTCACTTTCTAAATATCAACTCTATCAGTCACCACTCAGTTATATCCAGTGACTTCAAATTGTGATACTTCTGTCAACTCTCAGAACTTCCAATTGCTCAAGACTACTGGGGTAGTAAGTTGATAAAAAAGGTCCACTGAATTCTAGTGGAAGATATAGCAAGATACTAGTTCAAAACGGAATCAGCAGACCATTTATTCATGTTTAAACCAAAGGGTACAAAAGCATCCAAAGGTACAATTGGAAATAAAAAGAAACAGCAGGGAGCAGGTATAGCTCAGTGGTTGAGTGCCTGCTTCACATGTACTGAGTCCTGGGTTCAATCCCCAGTACCTTCTAAAAAGCAACAACAGGAAAAAAAAAAACAACACAACACAACAAAACGAAACACCAACGTATAAAAAGGAAACCAGCTTAAAATAATCAGAAATTACATACTGAAATACAAGCGAGAAATAAAAATTCTAGAAGTGAAATGGAATTCTAGAAGTAAAAGGGAATAAAACTGAAAACAAAACAAATGAGATTGGAGTTCACACAATCAGCCTCTCTTCATATGTAAAACATACAAATCAGCATTTTTCAAAGTGGGTTTCTTGGATGGGATAGAAATATGACTTCTACAACAAAAAAGTCTGGTCCACTACGTTAAGACAGCATGAAATTGGACAGGTTTCTTTATTGTATAGTGTTTCAGACTCTTTAATATTCAAATGCGCCCTGTAAATCTTCATGTCTTGGAGGTAGGGCAAGGGAGTTAATATACAGTATTTCCCAATCCATTTAAATCTCAGAAGCCAAAGAAAACTCTAGGGAAAGGCACCTCACTCTCAATACTATTTTCCCAAACAAGAGAAAGCCAAATGCATTGGACCCAGCATGGCCACTGTATACAGCTGTGCAGAGCAAACACTACATAAAGGCACCCTCCTGACTTTGTACAAATGGAGACTGAAAACTGGCCCTGCTCCACTCACTAATCCCTGATTCTGGTTGACATCAGCCCAGAGGAAGGCCTTCCTTTTCCTAAAGAAGCCACCCAGAGCAGAGTTGCCTAATTTGCACAAAGACCCAACATGGCCACACCCAGTATGGTGTGGAGGTTTGAGGTGGATGCTGGGCTACAGTGCTTGCCTACAGTCTTGGGTCCCAACTGGGTGGGGTTATCTGAGGGCTGCATTAGTTGGAGGTAAGAAAGACACAGAGGAGACATTCTGCCAAGGCATCCAAAATCAGGTCAAGACAGAACATTTCATCTGAAGCGGCTAGGTAGAAAGGGGGAATTCAGATAAGAAGTTATGCATGGGATGGAAAATGGTAAATCAAAGAAGAGTAGAAGCCAGAGTAGTGAATGTGAAGCAGAATTTGACAGAATTCTCTGAGCCAAAGAAAACATCTGCATTTACTTTTCACAATGTACCTTCTAGATTTGGGCCAAGGTGGAAAAGAAGCTCCGGAGGCTTCTGGGATCAAGATCATACAGACAGAAGGTTGTTAATTATCTCAAAACAGTGTTTGCCTTATCCATGCTTTGTTTACTTTCTGTTCTGCAAACCAATCCAATTTTTTTCACTTAAATAAATTAGTTTAAAAGGAAACATGACTTCTGTGTAAATGGATGTCCACATCACCAGCAGCTAGAGTAGACACCCTGGTTTGAATCTTGGCTCTGTTACCCGCATAATACTGACTCAGTTTCCTCAGCTGTTATAAATGAGGATAATTATGGTTCCTACGTGGCAGGATTGATGTGAGGAGTAAAGAAGGCAGTATTTACACAAGGCAGACAGTAATGCTGACCATACACTTCTTTTGCTGCTTTATGTTTCCCTGTCCCCTGGAGCTAGGTGGGCCAAGAGCATGGTTCAAGAAAATGAACTAATACACCTGAGAAAGCTGTGCTATGTTTTCATGATTCTCCAGTCTCCCTCTTTCCCTGCTATGGCAAACCTTGCTGAGATGGTGCAGACTCTACCTGCCTAAGTCCCTGAATTACTATGTGGTGCAGACACCCTCAGCAGGCAAGTAAACGAGGAAGAAAAGACCTTTACTCTATGAAGCCATTGAGATTTGGGGGCTAATTTATTACCACAGCATATCTTAGACTAACCTAATACAACATGCAAAGTGCCTAATACAGTGCCTGGCACACAGGAGGCACACTATAAATATAAGCTATTGATACTATTATTATATGAAGAAGTAAACAGTAAAAATAAAAATAATGAAAATTATCTGCCTGAAGGTTTTGAGGGAAGGTCAGCTGTATCTTTCTTTAAGAGAGATACTGATTAGCAAATGCTAGGGACATGGTATAAAGCATTCTAGCACCAACCTGAGACTTCCTCTTTGCCTAATCAGAAGACTGAATGAGAACTATAAAAAGAATATATCTCACACTGTACATTTTAATGTAATTTAATGCTGACTCTACATGCCTTCTAAAACCA
>PVKH010041266.1:0-10964 GCA_004027955.1 Chaetophractus vellerosus
CTGCAGCTTATTAATATGAAATCTTATGCCTAGCTCACTTGGTCAGGCCCCTGGGAATCTCATCAGAGGTTGGCAGTCAAGGTGTTTGAAAGAGTGCAGCAGCTGCTTCTGCTAAGAACCTCATGGGGCCTGGTGCCAGTTTGAGTCAATCTGCTGGTGGTTTCATATAATCTAGGGTTACAGTCAGAGCATCCTAATCAGGATACTTCACCTTCATTCTTTCTTCCCATTACCTGCCAATTCATAGGGTATGCCAGTAGACAAGAGGAAGTTCCGTAGGCTCCTGCACTGGACAACCTGCGTGGAGCTGGACTTCATGGAACAGCTAGTGTGAGGCTGAAATGGAATTGCTCTATGTCCACTATAGAGGAAATGGTTTAGAGCCTACCATTTTTATGGATATTCCTGGTTCCAGTAATGGGTTCATAAATTCCAAGTGACACCCCAAAGCCAACCTAGCTCTTGCTGCACTCTCAGGGTACACTGTAAGACTAGGGGCACCCCTGTGCACACAAAGCAAGCAGATCCGATTTCACTGTGAGAAGGTCAATCAGTTCCATGCTTCCCATAAAGAATGCTTTTAAACTTCATTCTAAGATGAATTTTACTGGAGGATTGATTTCATTTTTTTCTCATACCGATTTCACTGTTTTATGATATTCTACTTCTTTAGGTGTAAAAGGAATTTGAGAGCTTTCTCATGTTTCGATATAAAGAAATGCTTTTGACCAACCGAATCCAACCTGCCACCTCTCTCAAAACGCCTCACACCTCTCTCTAGAAGTTTTATCTACTTTTAAAATTTTTAGGTTCCTCTGCCCTTGCCCATGCTGCTCTGTGTGCAAAGTCTTCTTTTGGTCGGTCTGGCCATACCTCATCTTTGGAGACTCAGTTTCAATTTTACTTTCACCTGACATCTGCTTTGACCAATCCTCCCTCTACTCATTGTCTGGCAGCATAGACACTTCTACCTCCTATAGACTTCCATCCCAGGATGCAGCTCTTGGTGCTTTAAGGTGCTGACTATAGCTTAGAAGTATTTGAATTCTGAATACAGGCCCAGGGACCTAATACGTGTTCAATAAAATAAATGTACCCTGAATGAATGAATAAAATTAGTGGAAAGGATTTAGGTTTGGACTCAATCAGATCTGTGTGTGAAAACCTAACTTTATCACTTATTGCCCATGTGGCCTTAGACAAATTATTGAATGTTTCCATTTGTGAAATGGGACTAATAATAATATCTGCATACTAGGGCTATTGTAAAGCTTAAATAAGATAATATATCAGGTTTCAGGCACATAATAAGTACTAAATGAAGTATAGCCCTCCTTGCCTTCTGAGCACATAAACATGTGTATTTGTGTTCATGAAACAAAGACTGAAATGACCAAATTTGGTAGAAGTGTCTATAAACCATACAATTCAGCCTTGTCTCAAAACCTTCCCAATCCCCCAGCTTTCCACCAACCATGGGCCTTCTTTCTCATGATTATGTGATATAGTTCAGTCTCATTGAGTAAACCCCTGGAGATATAGTAATTTATCTTTCATGCTTAAACAGCTCTGATTGGCTTCCCCATTTCCTAAAACGGTGAGTTAAAAACATATATTTAACTATCTTCAGTGACTTATTTTGAAGCAGATATTTAATTAGCTGTTTTAAAATTCTGCAAATGTCATGTCCAATTTTCCTGTCACCTCCACAACTTAATCTACATATATGGCTTCTGAAAATGTTCATTATTTGACTGACAGTAGTTAGATTGTAGTAATAATAGAAATAAGAATAATCAATAATATACAAGATAAAGCTAGAGATGGGTTGTTTAAATATATATATATATATATGAGTTTTTAAAATGTTTCATTCAACAACTAAAACACCCAAACTATCTGAGAGATTTAATGGCTCATCTTATAGCTGCTGAGAAGAAAGAAATAATCTATTCACATGTGGCCCTGAATACAGAAGTGTAAAAACACAAAGCTTTGTAATATTTCAAGCATCTTTAGTTTGTGTTCTGGAAGGCAGAGACGGGGCTTAGTACTGTTCATCTGAAATGGGAAATATTGGAAAATGAGAGTAGGAATAATAATAATTAATAATAAATTCTTGCAATTACAAAAGATCTTTCATTTTATCCTTGGGAGTTTACTATTTTTCCCAAAGGCACTGTTTAACGCTCCTCTCATGCAATTGACTTACAGCTTACTGGCATGGAGAATCAAAGGCAAAATAGCACTTAACATTGAAAGATTGAGCCACTGCAGCAAGACCAAACACAAATCTCATTCTAGTAAACTCTGCTTTTTTTCTCTCAAAATATTGTTTTTTAGAAGTTAATAAAACCCGCTAAAGCTTTTAGCCTCTTCCCACAGTCATTGCCCTGCAACTTGGAGTAGCCCTTTTTGTTGCCATGATTGGTCACATTAATTCTTCATTTTTATGCACAATCATGGCCCCTCTCTTTGCTGGCGTACTGGGACGTATATTAAACATATTTTAATAGCCCATTAGGTGTAGTCATATCCTGTGGCAACCAGTTCTCTATTAATTTCAAAGTATTTAGCTTTATGCAGCATATCCAATAATACATTTCTGCATCTGCTGAGGTAAAGAGTGAGCTGGGAGATAATGGTCAAAACAATACTTTGAAGGTTTTCATGAGATCATATACCTTTTTTGGGGGGAGTGGGGAGGAGGCAATACACTAAATTATATGTAACTATACAGAATATAATAGGAACATTATTACAAGTGAATGCCAGTAGATTGATTATTCAAAGCATAGTTGCTAGTCCAACATCTATGTAATAGATACAAAGTCTGAATAAATATGCATACATTACATTCCGGTTGGACCTCAGTAAACCTGTTTCTAATAAATAACAGTCTTGCCACATCTAGAAGTCTCCCTTTTTCTGAAACCTGATTCATGGACTGCATAATGCTTAGTACTTAGAAATGGGATGCGGTACATATTAAATTTGGGCATGGTAGTAAGAGTTTGGTTCTGAAGAGAACTGGCATTTATTGAACATCACTTTGCTTGGCCCATTACTTCAGGTAATCGTCATAATGAGAGGTAGGCATTATCATCAATTTTGGAGATAAGAAATCTGAGCTGCAGAATGGCAAATGGCCTAACTGAACTGAATGATTTGCCCAAGATCAGTCAGTTAATAAAATAAGACTAGCTGAAATTTTACTTCGTAGTCAAGGAATTTCCTAAAGGTAAAATAAAATAAAAGAAGAGGAAACATAAATCATAACTCATATGTTAAAGCCTTACTATACAACTAGTCCACAATCTTTATTATGGCAGGAATTGTGTCTGTCTTATTTATCATTGTATCTACCGTGAGTACTCAGTTTCTGGCAGAGATTAGGTGAATAAATATATGCAGAATAAATGAATGAATGAAAGCCATCCTTTATAGTCATGCCTGTCACCTTATAAATGACCACACATGTAGATGTTTTCTAGGTTGAGCTATGCCTTAATTTTATGCTCTAGGGAAAAATAAAGCTAATTTATTATGTTGGAAATATAAGAACAAATCAATCTTCATAAATTATATGAAATATCGTTGTTCTCTTTGAAAATCCCCAAATGTTTCTGGTGGATTGCATTCTTGTACAATTGAGATTTCATGAATTCAACAGATATTGTTGTGTTGCTGGATAGTAGATACATAAAGAAGAATAAGATAGTGACATTATCTGCAGTAGCTGGCCTGACATAATGGAAAATAATCGGATGCTGGAGTTTGAAAAAAATCACGTAGAAACCTGTGATCTTGGTCATATTATTTAGTGTAGCCCAGACTCGGTTTTTTCATTTGCCTTAACTATTTACTTTTTGTGTCCTTATGTTTTATAAATGTCTCTTGTAAATAGCACATCACTGTATTTTGCTTTAATGCAATATGATACATATATATTTAATTTGGAGAGTTTAGGCAATTTATATTTATATATTTGAATAATTTCTACTTTCTTATTTTGTGACTTCCCTTTGTCTCTTTTCCATACGCGTTTCAATGCCTTTTTTTTACTGGATGTTTCATTCCTCCTCCCCCCTTACTCCTTTCTTTGGAAGTTTTATGCTTTCTATCTATTCCTTTTGTGGCTTTATGGCCACTTTAATGTGCATATTTAACTAAGTCTAAACTGTTGGGACTTCAGTGTAGTTATAGGTCTGGAAGAAAAGAGGGATGGTGGGGTGGGTCATGAGAAGAATTAGAAATGTCTTGCTGGCCAACTAGCTGAGGGCATTCCATTGCAGTTTTATCTGGTGAAATAGGATTAATCTCTTCAGACAAGGGAGTGAGGGCTTTATGCTCAGGGAAGGTGGTTACTGGTTTTTCAGGCACAGCAGGGATAATCTCTTCATGTGGATTTTGGATGACTGGTTCCTCAAGGCAGACTGGAGGTCAGTTGCCTGGTTCCTCAGAGCAGACCATTCTAGGTGTATCTTGCAACAATTCAGCTGAATCTAGGGTTTCAATGTCCTCACCACCATCACCAACCCATATGTCCCCATTCCAATTTTTAGGATCCCATTCCTTTCCAATTATTGCCCTCACTTTAGTAGCAGACACCCTGCAAGGTTGGGAATTTAGTTTACTTTGTAATTCAGCCACTTGCACAACGAGACTCTGGGTCTAGTATTCAGAAATCTCAAATTTACAGTTAAATGAAGTATGACTTTCTTTCAGGGCCCACACAGAAACATTCACATCCTTCATGCAGCCCTTGAGTTGTAAATTTTAAGCCTTGAACTCATCTCTTTCTTTCATAACTGTATCATAAGTATTTAGGAAAAAACAATCGACCTCATTATACCTTTTAACTCCACAAAAGTCTGTTTAGGTGTCAAAAATACTCTTTGTCAGTCTTACCTCTTAAAAACATTTGAGCATGCCGAGTGTCACGGTGGCCTGCAGGTACTGCTGCTTGTGCCTCTGGCTCCAGCCGCTGGGCAGTGGTCCCTTCCATCTGCCCGGGTGGGCTTGGGCGCTCACCCATTTGCAGGTGCGAGCACTATGGAGTGGCACGGGGTCCCGAACCGTGGCCGTGGACTTAGGCAGCAGGAAATTAGAAGTATCCTCTGGAAAACTGGCCAGATTTGCAGATGGCTCTGCTGTAGTACAGTTAGGTGACGCTGCGGTGATGGTCACAACCGTCAGTAAAACAAAACCGTCACCCTCCCAGTTCATGCCTTTGGTGGTTGACTACAGACAGAAAGCTGCTGCTGCAGGTAGAATTCCCACAAACTACCTTAGAAGAGAGGTTGGAACTTCTGATAAGGAAATACTTAAAAATCGAGTAATAGATCTATCAATTAGACCTCTCTTTCCAGCTGGCTACTTTTATGATACACAGGTCCTTTGTAATCTGTTAGCAGTAGATGGTATTAATGAATCTGATGTCCTAGCAATTAATGGCACGTCTGCAGCCCTCTCATTATCAGATATTCCTTGGAATGGACCTGTTGGAGCTGTACAAAGAGGAGTGATTAATGGAGAATATATTGTTAACCCAACACGAAAAGAAATGTCTTCTAGTACTTTAAATTTAGTGGTAGCTGGAACACCTAAAAGTCAAGTTGTCATGTTGGAAGCCTCTGCAGACAATGTTTTACAGCAGGACTTTTGCCATGCTATCAAAATGGGAATGAAGTATACCCAACAAATAATTCATGGTATACAGCAGTTGGTATGAGAAATTGGTGTTACCGAGAGGACACCTCAGAAGTTATTTACCCCTTTGCCAGAGATTGTGAAACATACTCATAAGGGAAAGAAAATAGAGGATAAGATATTTGAATACCTGAGGAGACTGGTGAGGGTCTCAAAAAGAAATCAGGTATAATCACCACTATATGCCCAGTGCTTAGAATAGTGCCTGGACACAGAGAGAAAGGAAGCCACCATTTTCATCCTGCTGTGTGAGAGAGGACTCCACGATCACCTACAGCTGCAGAAAGGCAGAGAAGCCCCAAGAGACTGAGAGAGGAGACCCAGAAAGAGACCAGTCCAATGCCTGGTTGCCCACAGCTGAGCTCAAGGGGACAGTAGATTCTGGAGTGGAAGGCAGAGACCTAGGTAGAGATCATCCACATGACAGCATGCCAGGATCAACAGTAGCTGACTTTGAAAACTTCCCAAATTTAATGAAGGACATGAATATATACATCAAGACACTCAACAAACTCCAATCAGGATAAACTCAAATAGATCCAGCCCACAGCATATTATAATCAGACTGTCAATGCCAAAGATTATGTGTTATGTACAAGGAATTCTCAATAAGATAAAGTTCTGATTTATTGGAAACTGAGAGGCAAGAAGGCAGTGTAAAGTGTGGAAAACAAAAGTATGCCAATCAAGAATTCCAAATCTGGCAAAATTGCCTTTCAAAAATGAGGGAGATTTCTTTTAGCAACATTTTGTAGTTTCTGCGTATAAGTCCTTTACATCCTTTGTTAGATTTAACCCTGGATATTTGATTCTTTTAGATGCTAATATAAATGGATTTTTTTCTTGAAAAAAAAAAAACATTTGAGAAGCCATATCCAGTGGTAATATTTTACATACCTCTTTTGCCAACTCTCATCATGGACTATCAGTGTCATCTTGATCATTGAAAAGAGAGTCAGTAGTGCCTTCAGATTAGAGAACCAATTTCATAAACCCCAGAACTCATATAGAAACCCCATTTTTAAGATTCTGTTTCTCAAGAACCACTCCTAGTACCAAAGCTGTATTAGACAGGGTTCTCTAGGCAAGCAGAACTGAGAGGAGATACCTGTAAATATTTTGAGATTTTTATAAAAATTGTCTCACACGACTGTGGGGATGCATGAATCCAAATTTCATAAGGCAGACTACAAGTTGGGAACTCTGATGAAGGTTTTCAATTAACTTCCCAGAAGAAGCTGGCTGGCTGAGTAGAAATGGAAATTTCTCTTCTGACTGCTGAACTCATCACTTCTCCTTCTAAAGCCTTCTACTGATTGGATGAGGCTTCTCTCATTGTTGAAGGCACTCTCCTCAGTTTATTGTAGATATAATCAGCCATAAATGCAGTCAACTCACTGATGCTTGAAGTCCACAAAATGTCCTCACAGTAACAATCAGGCCAATGTTTGCTTGACCAAACAACTGGACACCAAAACCTGGCCAAGTTGACACATGAACTTAACCGTCATATGTATGACTATTTCTCTGCTTTTGCTATCCTTTACCTTCCTTGTTAAAATCAAAACTGGAAAAGTGTACTATCAATGATTTACATTTAGTAACAGACTGATTTATTACATTTTAATGTAGTTTTAATCTTTCAGTCACTTACTTTTACATAACTTTACCTGTTAAATAAAAAAGTACTTTTTCCCTTCTTGTTTGCTGACATTTGAAATTCTTTTAATAGTGGACAAATTGCTTTGGGGCATAAATTCTCCTGAAAGTCATTGTCCACAATTCTAAGCTTAGGATAAATTTAATTTAATGTTTTGGATATAATAATAACTCTCTTTTATTGGACAGCTGACATTTGCCAGGTGATTTACCTATATGATCTCAAATTTTCATAACCACCTGGAAAGGTAAATATAATTGCCTTTATTTTTTTGATGAGGAAACTGAGGCTCAAAACTGGTGAGGTAATTTAGCTAAATTAAATGGTTAGTAAGTGGGATTCTAATTCTGACTTGTCTGGTTCCCAAAAATCTCTGTCTTCTCTTTTCACTTTCCCACATGGTTCCTCTTGAGTAACTGGGCTTAAAAAGCCTGGTTCATGACCTCTTCCCTTGGAAAACTGTTAAATCTGATTGGAAAAAAAATGAGAAGGCTTTGCTGTAGATGTGTTTCTGGGAGCCTTATTTGTAGGATGGAGGTTGGAGATATTGAGATGGCCCTGTATTTTGGCTGGCCACTTCTAAGACATTGAAGTCTATCTAAAAATTCCTCTTTTTTCAGACTTCCCCCAACTCAAAATTTCACCCCTTCTTTTGACATAGGAATCTCTGATCCATAATATCTTTGACAATTATGTATTAATATTACTTTCTAGAACATTTGATGTGATTTCAGTTAGTGTTGGTATGATCAGGCTGTAGCGGCTCCTTTACTGACATCTAGTATATATCCCTAATGTCTTATATAGGATTATAAACTCTGGTAATGAAGTTTCTGGCAATAAATTGTGTTGTTTGAGCACAGCCTCTTCATAAAGATATTACTTTATTTCCCTAACTAAAGCCTTTCTGGATGAAAACCAAGGTGAGCCAGTCTTATCCTAAATTTTGCTGTGTTCACTCTGCAGAGTTTCTGTAGCACTGCTTTTTAAATTCACTTACTGTCTTTCCCTCAGGTAAATGGGGACAATGCCTAATTGCTGACCTCCTTAGATGATGAGGATGTTAAGTGGGTAGATGGGAAAGCCAATTAAATGCTTTCAATTCCAAAGACAAACTATTATAAGTCAAGTTACTATGATTATAAAAGAGTTTATTGCATTTTTGCAAAGAACAAATTTAAATAAAAAGTAGAAATTGTGTTTAACTTGCATAGTTTACATAAATGTGCTATCAAACTATATGTGTTTAAACAGCTGTATAATGTAAAATATTTTATTTGATTGCAGCTTTCCTGTTTTAAATGTGTAAAATAATACCTTCTAAGCTGCTCACTTAATTTGCCATCGCCTATGTTCTAAGCAATAGTTTGATGTGAGGAAGACTTACAGAAAAATCGAAGTAGGAGAACATGGACTTGGGTGACAGCAGAGTATTCTCTGGGTGGCCAATCCTGCACCCTTTGTCTTCTTTGTAATCACATCCAGGAGTGTTGGTGTGACTCTTGAGAAAAGCAATATTTATCTGAAGTAGCAAATTTAGCTCTGCAGTCTTGTGGTTGTCCAAGATGTGGGCTATTCATAAATTTGGGAAGAATTAATGGTGCACCTATTCCATGCTGGGAGCTGGGGATGTAAAGATGACTAAGATGCAGTTGTTGCCTTCAGAGAGACTCAGCTGTGGCACCAAATAACAATAGAGTGGGGGTAAGCTCTTCACTAGAACTATGGACAAAGATCAATGAGAGGGAGGAAGGGGAAAATCCTATTCAGGAGGGTTAAGGAAGGGGAATGCAGATATCTATGAGTAAAAAGTTTACATTAAGACTAAAATAAAATCCAGAGAAGCAGCTGTGGCTCAGGCAATTGAGCTCCTGTTTACCATATGAAGACAGAGGTTTGATCACTGGGACCTCCTGGAAAAAAAAGAAAAAAGGTGTCCCAAACCTGCAGGGTGAAGTGCAGGCCCCCGTGCAGTGAAGCGATGCACCAAAAAGATGATGACACAACCAGATAGAAAAAAAGCCCCTCCCCCCAAACACACAAACAAAAGAAATACAGCAGACCAGGGAGCTGAGGTGGCACGAGAGACTGAGTGCCTCTCTCTACTCCAGAAGGTCCCAGGATCAGTTCCCAGTGCTGCCTAAAGAGAAGACAAGCAGACACAGAAGAGCACACAGCGAATGGATACAGAGAGCAGACAGCGAGTGCAAAAACAACGGGGAAGGGGGGATAAATAAATAAATCTTAAAAAAAGCAAAATGAAAACATGCTAAAAAAAGAAAAGAAAATCCATTGCTGTTTTGACATCTGGGTGTTGCACCTAGCAATAAACTCACATTTAAATTTTCTTAGCTTCAATGCAGGGAAAACAGAACAAGCAAAACCACTACAAAAACCATCAAAAAATTCAAACCAAATGTGTGTGTGGAGGGGGAAGGAAAATTCTGTCTTCTGCCCACCCCTTTCTTCTCTAGTCCCCAAACCTCTTAAAAGGGAGCTCAATCTGCATAGAGAAGTTGAAACAGGACCCTTCTGCTCTACACACAGACTCGGTAACCAAACTGTAAAACAGAGCAGTCCAGACATTTGATCCTTTATTGGCATCCTTTCTCTGTAGTGTTTCTACTCTCATTAAGGTGACATCCACCCACATCAAGGGAAGAAGGAAGCTCTTGACTTTTCACACACCTTCCTGAAGAGTGTCTCTTTCTTTCTGTTTCCTTTCTTAGTTCTGTTAGAGTTGTGGCACTTTGAAGGCTTGTACCACTAGCCACACTTCCCTAATTTGGTGTATCATATGAATTTTTCTCTATTCAAGTGGCTGGCAGGAAATGCATTAAGCTAGACTTTATGGGAAGTCTGTTAAAAATACCTTCTTTGGAGTGAGGATATTACAAAGAGGAATAGAAAGTTGCTAATTTTAGTCCATTCCCAAGAAAGCAGGTTTGCATGGGCCAGGTGGTGGCTTCAGATGTGCCCTTGTAAGGCAGAAGGCAATGGTGCTGTTTGCAGTCTGAGTGTCAGCATTTTGCTCCCCTTGTCTTATGACCTACTAGGCTGTTGCTCTCCCTTAGATGAAAGTGGTGTAACATGGTGTATTTTTGGTTGAAGTAGAACTGAACAGGAAAGGACATTCCAGGATGTAAATAAAGGTCCACTTATCTGATATTTATTTTCAGGGAGATCCTTGAGACAGTTCATTGCTTGTCTGTAGAGTTCCGATGTCTTCTTTCAGCGAGGGCTGGGTGTTTGTATAAACTTTAAAGCTTCCTGAGTTTTGATGCGGTGCTGAAACAGAAGCTTTGATGCTGCAAGCTGCTGAGTGCAGAGGAAATGGAGGGCTTAAAACTTATCAGTAGATATACAGAACATATACTATCCAGATAATTTCCTTCCCTAGTAGGAATACTGGGGATTTCATAGGTTCCATGCCAGCAAAGGTTAGACTAAATAAGTTGTACAGAGTACTCAAGAGTCAGTCCCTGCTTCCCTGTCCAGCCTCATCTCCTAGCACCCCTGCTGCCATTCACAGGTTTCCACCTTACTGAACTCAAACTAGTCATGGGGAGAATGATTGGTTTCTAGCCATTTG
>PVKH010041267.1:0-10970 GCA_004027955.1 Chaetophractus vellerosus
AAAAAAAAAAAAAAAAAAAAAAAAAAAAAAAAAGAAAACATGGTTGGGGGAAGGGAGGGACAGAAGCATTTCATTTTCAGATTTTGTAAGAAAATAAAATGAAATCAAAAGAACCTGTCCCACGCTGATACCTTACATGCCAGGCTTGAGCCTGAGGCAAATTTTTGTGGCCATGTAATAAGCCTCTTTAAAATGGTGACAGACCCTTGACTCTTTGCCTTGAATTACATTGATAAAAGACATTTTATTGCGTTAGAGCCGGGGCAGGAGTACAGGATGGTTCTTGCCTGGTCGGCCTCTTTGAAACCCGCCAGCCCTCCTGTCCACACTCCCTGCCCCCTGACAGGGTTTGAGCGTGAAGGCAGCGGCGATCTGTGGGACCATGACAGAGAGGGCTTTCTACCCAGCAGTGGAAAGTTGAGGCTCTGGAAGCAAAAGGATGTCAGCCTGAGGGGCTTGTTAAGGGGGAGCTGAGTCTTTCATGTTCCTGGTAGACCTGAGCAAGCTTGACACTGGTGGCTTCAGTTCAGTCTCCCGGTCGGGACTTCATGGAAATAAAGTGCAGCTGGGAATGCCAGGCCTCCAAGATCTCCTTTCCAAGGCAGCCTTGGGGCGATTCAAAATGAAAAATGAACCTGGGGTCTCTCCTGTAGCATGGGGTCCTTTTAGCCCTCCTTGGCAGAGAAAGGAAAGGGGGAAATGTGGCCCCTTGCCTAGTCAGACCGGGTCTCCACAAGCCAAGTTCCCAAGTGGACCCATCCATTGGGTGGAAAGGGGTGACTGTGGCACATTCTTGGTTTGAGGAGCTGGAGGTATCTGATAACCGGATGTTACCCTTGTGGATCAGCAGAACCAGTAAATCGGAGAACAGCCAGCAGCACCCATCCTGTGGCGGGAGTGGGGCCTCCCTCTCCCAACAGTGCAAATTACACCTGTGGGCAACTTTTTGTTGAGAGAACTCTTTTCTGGTTGGTCAGTGATATAAATGAAGGATTAGGAATTGGGTAAAAAGCCTGGAAAGTAACTATGAAGCCCAGGAAATAGGCCTGAAATAAATAGGCTTGTGTTTGCTTCTCCTTGGTTCTGTGAGACTCTCATCAGAGGCGTTGGCTGAGGCTGAGCTGGGCTGCTCCAAAGCTGGAAGGAGTGGAAGGTGCTGAGGGACTAAGGCAACAGTAGTGGCTGCTGCCCACCCGGGGAAGAAGTTAGAGGAGCTTGGGGATGGGGTGGGGTGGGGGCAGAGGCCTTTTTCTGAAAGGATTCACTGTCATGGGACAAGGAGGCCTGGCCTGGCCTCGCAGCACCAGAATTCTCCTTGATTCCATTTCACCTCAGGCAAGAGGGCAGCCTAGTTTTGCTCCTGAAGAAATGTCAGAGCCTGACCTGCTAGACCATTTTTTTTTTAGTTTGTAGAGCTTTGAAGCCTTAAATTAGTTCTTATAATTCACGAGCAATTCTGCATTAACCATAGGACATAATAGGTTTTAATTCTGGAGAATGGCCAGTTCTGGCTTTAAGAATCTCTTGGCCAAGGTTGTCCCACTTCCCCTGATGCACACACACCACTTTGTAGTCCCAGAAAGGCAAATGATGGCTCTGAGTGGCCATAAGACTCATGTCCAGACAGCTCACTCTGCCTTGGCCTACTTTGATGGCTCCTGAGGTGGGTGGAATGGAGGGGCAAACCTTGGACCCCAAGAAGGTGGCAGGGTTCTGGGTTCCAGCCCTGCACTCACAACCAGCTGGTCTGTGACCTCCAGCGGGCCACTTCGGAGACCTTCCTCTTCTTCACTGGAGAGGTGGCCACATCACCTTCCCTCATGGCATAGGGTTACTGTGGGGGCAGACTGTGAGGAGAGTACTTTGGGAAGAATATAAAGCCTTCCACCAAGGCCAGGACCGTACTTCCTTTGGAAGTGCTAGCTTGGAGGCAAAACTCTCTGGATTAGTCGGTGGTGGGAGAGGCCTGGCCAGCGAGGCTACAGGGGCACAGGCCCATCCTGGCCAGTTTTGAGGGTGGCCCTTTCTGGGGCTGCCTGTTCTTCTGGGCCCCTTTTCTGTTGAAGTGTTGCACAGATCAGTCGTGACAGAAAAGCCCGAAAACACTCCAGCTCGCTGGGCTGCAGCGTTGCATGGGCTGGCGCACATCTGACCCCGCTCTCCCCCTTCCTGGTCCCACCAGCACCAGGGCTCCTCTGCCCACACTGACTTCCTCCTCCACAAGGCCCAGAGCACTTGAAAACACCAAGGGTCTTCTTTTAAGCACCGAACTTTGTTTTCTTTAGTTTATTCTGGTATTAAGACCAACCAAAATGGTGATATAAAGGCCTACGTTACATTTGTTGTGGGTTGACACAGATAAAAAGGCTCGGGGGGGCCTCTTCAGAGTGATTTGGGAGTTGCATGTTCTGCCGGTTTTGATCGACGCAGTCCTTCACTGCCCTGGCTGGTGTTATCAGAATTAAACTTTTGTTAAGCACGTGTTCATTCTCATCAGATTCTTTACAGCCCAAATGCCAGCCCCCCCCCCCCAACAGTTGAAAATGCTCATTTCACCCTCCTCAGGCATCTGAGACTGAGCTCATGAGGCACTCAAATGCTGTCCTCAGGGCTTTTCAGGTCTCTGAGACTGTGATTCTCATCTTCTATTTCTTGGATGAGGTGCAGAGGCATGAGCAGGATCTTTGAAGGCCTTTGTGTGATGCTGGACAGCTTGGGTGCATGAAACATGTACCAGTCAGTTTCTTCCATTGCTCACCCCTTCTTCTTGCCACAGAGACGGTATAGTTGAGCCCTCCTCTTTGAAAGCCCCATAAGCACAAAAATCTCATCAATGGAAACTGATAAATTAGAGGATGATTTTTCACATTACAGAAAGATGGTTAACTTTTCAAAAGGTTTCACCACAGGGTTCCTTTAAATAGTGAGCTCCCCCACTGAATTTAAAGTGTTTGTTTACAGATCATTAACTACTTGACAGAGAGGTTGGGGGTGGGAGGGGAGCACTTAAAAGGTAAAATGTTAGAAGCCCTGCCAATTTTCGATGAGCCTGGAAGGGCCATGAAACATCTCTGAAGCTATGTCAGTTAGGAAACGTGATTCAGTTTATAGAAATTCAGTTTACACATGACTTTCCAGGAACCCTTCAAGTTGGGTAGTGAGGTAGGGACCACAGAACTCCGGGGCCTTGCTGTCATGGTTTGAGGTAGCTGGGGGAAGACTCTTGCTTTGCTTGGAGTCCTGTGTGTGCCCTCACGGACAGTGGTTGCCAGGCTCTGGCACGAGGCCGAGCTCTGTCACTGCCCTTCTGGCACGGGGTGTGAAGACCTTTTCCCTTGACATTTAGCCTGGGTTTGTGGGAAGTTTCTTCCTGGTTCTGTCTGACCTTCAGTCTCACTGGCTCAGGTTTCCTCCTTGAAGCTCAGCTAGGTGATCTTTGCAAGACGTGCCCCAGGAGGTTGAAATCCACCACCAGGCTTACTCTCTGAGTCTAAGATTTAACCTGGGGGCCGGTGCAGCCCACACTCTCCTGTAGGTTTCTCCTGGTGCCAGGCGAGGTTACAGGGGGCACAGGCCCATCCTGGCCAGTTTTGAGGGTGGTCCATAATAGGTCTCACGACTGTGTCCACGATTCCTGCCTGAGGGCTGCTCTCAAGGACACTCAGACTGTCATGGGAACAGGAGGGAGAAGGCATCCATTTAACCCAGTCTTCTCTTTTTGTAGGTGAGAAAACTAAAGGCCAGAAAGGGGAAGGATTTCCTTAAGGTCACATGTTCCTGACTCTGCTCCACAGTTTCTCCCTAAGAATGAGCCCCTGACAGTCCCCAAAAAGAAAAAAATATCTGGGGAGTGGGCTTCGTGGGACTCATGAGGGAATGCATTGGACAAAGGTATCTTTAAAAATAGTTCCCAAATTTCCCCCAAATAACCTGAAAAACATCTTAGGTAGAGGCAAGGTCCCTCCTCGCTGCACACACCCTCAGCCACACACGCAAACTCCTCAAATAAAGAGCCAGAGCAGGGGTAAGGCTGCCCCCAACCCCGCCCCATCGCTGAAGACAAGAAAGAGGGAGATTTGGAAAGGAGGTAAAGTTGATGATTGAGGAGACAAAGCAGTGGAGGAAAATCTTGACATTTCTTACACAGTCATCTGTTGAAATTGTGTCAGCAAGTACAAGTCCATCTTAAACTGGCAATGATACATCTGAAATCGATAACTTAGCCAGGGGGGCAGGAATGCAGAGAAGAACATGGCTATCAACACTTGTTTGTCTGACTCAGAAGGATAAAACAGTGACTTCTCCCTTAGCAAACCACCCACTGCTCATCAGGGACATACATCGAGGTGGGAGAAAACAAAATGGAAAAGAAGAACTTCATCAAGAGTCTATCCGCATCGCCTGTATCCCTTCTTTTATGAAAACCTGATATTTGAAAAGATGAACTTGTGAAAGCTGAATTATTTGGATGACCATACCCTCTGTTGTCAACTAAATAGTGGGTTACAATATTTTAATTTAAATGTTGTGCCCCATTTGCTCTCTACACATCTCTGAGCATCCCTCTCTGTTTTTTCTTGTTTTCTAGAAAATCCTTCCTCTTGACCTTCCAGGTCTGGTCTGGTTCCTAGGTGACCTCTTCCCTGAAGCCTCTCTCCTCCCTTCCCAATGCAAGTGATTTCTCTTTGAATTTCCATAGCAGTTTTTCTGCACCTCTCTCATGACATACTTGCTATATTGGAGTAGTTATTTCTGTTCAGGCCTCATCTTCTCTGCTACATGAGGGCTCCTATAAGGAAGTCTGGGTGTGAGTTTTCTTTGTACTACTACAGAGGCTAGGCTAGCCCATTCCTTTGGGTATTCTAGGGACTAGGTAGACGTTTGTTGAATGAATGCATGAAAGAAGGAATGAATAGAATTTCTCCTGGGAACACACATTTTGCACAGTGAGGTGTACCCAGTTAAACAAACAAAATTGTCCTAAGACAATTTGTCTTTTTATGCAGCTGCCCTTCCAGTCTCTTAGATAAGTTCTACCATTTCTAAGAGGCAAAAGCTTAAAGTGCAATAAAAATTTATCTAATTCACCATCAAGTGAAAATACTTTGGGCCCAGAGCCAAAGAATATTATTGGACTGAACTTTTTTCAACACCCTAAATTTAACCAGCTGGAATTCTTTTTTTTTTTTTTTTTAAGTACCCTCCTATTCAACCTTTTGAAATGAAGGATTTGCCTTTTAGTGGGAAATCTGCATTTCAACACAAAGATGGAACACAATGTCTTTGGCTTACTTATTCTACAGAAAAACAAGCTCCTTTTTTGAATTATATGCTTTGCTTATGATAAAGACAGATTGTGGAAAATTTTGTTTAGGCCTGACAGATTGGTGGCTTGCATTTTTTGCATTTTTATAGATAGAGGGCCATGGAAGATGTCATCTTCTCCCCCCTCCATGAAGGCCTAGGATAAGTCTTAGAAGGTGAAATTAGTTGTTTCAATAATCAGCGCTCTGAGAGGATAGAATTGTCAAAAAAAGGAAGTGCATTTTTAAATGAATGATTGATGTAATTAAAGTCTCTGGTGAAGTAGCAAGGAATATAAGAACCATGAGCAAGTTTCAGCAAAGAAATTCTTCAGTGTGGTGTCTCTAGGAGTCTTGCTTGCTTTTGTTTTTGTAGAATATTGTTTTTAGAGAACATTTGAAAGAACGATAGCCAGTAAAAAAGCAGTGAAGGAAAGAAATGCTTGTGTAAATGCTCATTTCTAGAGCAAGAGGGAATGCATTTTGACACTATCATAAGGTTAATTAAGAAGTCTGATAGCGATGATAAAGCTGGCGCATCTTCAGTTCAGATTGACACAACTCAAGACGTGGGCATAACTAATGTTTGCTCTGTAATACTCTGATGAGCTAAAGAATCTGAGAGAGAAGAACTGGTTTCTCCTGTAAAGAGCTAGAAGCTGCAGACTAGAAAGGACATTTCAGTGGATGTGTTTTCCAGTTAGATAAAGAAGCCCAGGCTAGCTCTGCTGTTGTTTTTTTGCGTGGCTTGAATCCAGTGATGTTAACAGAATTAGAATTTGTTCGTTTGGGGAACTTTACAAACTTTCAGGTGCATTTTACGTGTGGTCTAGGGGGCTCTTGAGTGTGGGTGGTAGGCAGATGACCTGAGAATGTGGAGCTGCTAGGGACCCTAAGTGCCCTTTATTTTGGCCTGTCACCAACACAGAGATCTCCTCTCCTTTCTGGTAAGTTCCCCTCCATTTTCTTCTTGAAGACCCAAGGAAAAAGGGAGGTCACAGCTTCACAAGGTAGCCCATTCCACACGGAGACAGTTCTACTTCTCATGTGCATCCTCTTAAAGGAAAAGCAGGGAAGTGATCTAAAACTATATGTTTAAGAAGAAAGTATATATACACATATATTCTAGTGACCAGCAAACATCTATGTATTCCTCTAGAGCAGGGGTTCTTAACCAAGGGTCCAAGGAACCTCCAAGGAGTCCGTGAAAAGATTTCAGGGGGTCCATGAGCTTGAATTGAAAAAGATCAACTTATTATCTTTATTTTCTCTGACCTCTAACCGAAATCTAGCATTTCCTTCACTTAGGAATGTATGCAATAAATTACAGTAGTATTCATTTCATATCACATTACAGTTGTTGCATATCTTGAAAAATCGCTTACGATCATCCATACTTCAAAATTACGGTAGTTGTTAGACCCAACACTAGTTGAGTGTCATAAAACTTTCTGCTACTACACTCTGAGAATGGTTTTCACCTGACTGGCAAAGGGGTCTGTGGAACACAAAAGGTTAAGAACCCCTGCTCTAGAGAGCCCTGGGGTTTTAACGCCTGGTAGGAGTTGGGCTCCTAAAGCAGTCCATATGCATGTTGGACTTAGCTATTTTGGGACATTTGTAGACCCAGTAGTATTACATTTTGGATTCGCAAAAAGTAATGTGGCTAAATTACATGCCCAATGGTTAGTTTCAGGAACAAGTAGCATGTTGACAGTCGAGGATTCTTTGAAATGTTCTTGAGGAAACCTAAAAGTTGACCTAGTGACCCTAAATTCCAGGGGCATCCCACAGGGCTTGGAGAGCTCTGCATCAAACAAAAGTTGGCACCTAATATATAGAGAGATGTGAGGTGACCAAAGTAAAACATTAAATAAACTGCTGGATAAATAAATATATAGCATTGGCATAGGCACAGGAAGGCACTATCTCAAGGCCAATCAAAAACATTGCCAATTTGTGGTAGATTTTTAATGAGACCTGAAAAATAAGATAGATGGTTTTTCATTCAGCCATAAGGAAACTTTGCAACCCAGTAAAGCAGAAGGCATTCTGAGTCCCCAAGTGGAAATGCTGGGCCTAGAGAGACCATGCAACACAGCAGGTTAAAACACCTTTCAGGGGAGCGGATGTGGCTCAAGTGGTTGAGCACCTGCTTCCCACATGGGAGATCTGGGGTTCAGTTCCCAGTGCCTCCTAAACAACAAAACAGAGGGGCAGATGTGGCTCAAATGGTTGGGTGTCATCTCCCATATGGAGGGATCTGGGTTCTATCCCTGGGACCTCTCGGTAAAAAAAAAAAACAAACAACAAAAACAGAAACAACAAGCAAAACTAACCAAAAAAAAACCAACTCAGAGCTGATGTGGCTCAGTGGTTGAGTGTCAGCCTCCTATATATGAGGTCCTGGGTTCAATCTCCGGCCCTCGGTACCTCAAAAAAAACAAAACAACCACAAAAAAACAAAAAACAAAAAACAAAAACATCACCTTTCACCAGAGGAACACATGACACTTCAAATGAGATTGATTCAGAAGAGGGCAACATGTCACATTTGAGAGTCCAGAAAGGAAACTACACCTCCAGCTCCTGCTCCATCCTGCGGTACACTTCAGCAGCATTCTCAAACGGTTCAGCTCCGCCGGAGCAGTGAGGACACTGTTTGTTTGACACAAGCTAGTTTGGGTGTTGTCTTATGCTAAGAGGGTTCCCTGTCTTGAGGGACAGCAACAGCTGATGAGGAGCCTGGGCCTGTTCCCCTGTCCTGGTGAATGAGGGGGGTGGAACCTCGATTTCCCAAGCCAGCGCTGCTTTTGACTGCTCTGGGCCTCATGGAGGAGGGCCTGGGACAGAGGGATGACATACCCACAGCTGATGGGTCTCTGCCCAGTGGGTTCTCTGACTAGGTCCATCAAAGCTTCCGGCTTTCCCACGGCCTCCCCTAGCCCCGAGACAGCATTTCTAAAACTTGATCATACATCAGAGTTACCTGGAGGGTTAGTGAAACGCAGCTCGCTGGGCCCCACCCCCAGACTTTCTGATTCAGTAGGTCTCAGGTGGAGTCTGGAAATATGCATTTCCAACAAGCTCCCAGGTGGTACTGATGCTGGTGCTGGGTCCACACTTTGAGAACCACTCACTGCCCCAACCATACCACCAAAGAAACAAAGAGAGCATAATTAGACCACCCACTTCTCAGCCAGCAACCTGGAGGCCAGCTTTCCCTGGGAAGAATTAAAATGAGGGTGGGAAGAGAAGAGACCCTCATCCAGGAGCTTCTCTGTGTGTCTCTCTCCCTCCCCCTCCCAGCCTGCGGGACAGAACTGCTGGTTGAGTTTGATACTTAGAAGCATTAATTGTGATACTTTATTTTGCCTAAGCTGTGATGAAATAATTGAAGGCAATATAGCAAGAAGTTAAACCCTAGGGAGGCTATTAACAATTTAGCATTTCCAGTTCATGTGGGACTGTCGATTCTACTTACCAAGGAGAATATCGTGGACGTGTTTAGTGGAAGAAGCAGAAGAATCAGCTGGGGTTCCCAATTGGTTTTGCTTTGATCCCCTTCCTAGAGAAAGATATATGTAAATTGGACTCTGGCAAAAGACACTGTGCTCTTTTCCTAAAGTGAACGACTTGTTAGGGGGATAGGAATGGTTTGTTTCTCTTTACCTGGCTCATTCACAGGGAGACTGAGGTGGAGGGTGGAAACAGCAGGGTGGGCCAGGAGGTGCAGGAAGCAGAGGGGGTGTTGTACTCTGATTTTGAAGCCAAGTCAGTTCGTGGGACCCTTGAAAACCCCAGCTGATGCTGCTGGGCTGGACTTTCCCCTAAGAGCTAATTACGTGCTGCCTAATGGGTCAGTGGAGAGAGACTCCTGCTTGTGGGCACTTCTTGGGCAGTGAAGACAAAGGTGGGAACCGCAGAGGGCAAGACATGATGCCCCAGGTGAGAGCACAGGACCGGGAGTTAGGAGACTAATTCCCATCCTTACTTTGGGATTAACCATCAAGGCAGCTGTGGGCAAGTCAATTTCTCAAGCTCTCAGTTTCCCCATCTGCAAAATGAAGAGATAGACTTGATCATCTCTAATGTTTTGTACAACTCAAAAAAAACAAACAAAAAACCAAGGATGCCAGATACTCAGTCTCTCTCTCTCCCGTGGCCTGCCACAATGAGAACTAGACCAGGCTGCCACCACAGCTCAGCTTGCTCAGGGCAAAAAGGTTTTTAGACGAGTTTGCCAACCAAGAGACATATGCAAGAAGCTCGGCCTGGAATAGGTTAACAGGCCTGTTTCTTGCTGGAGGCTTAATCGAAGCATCTCAGGCTGTTTTTCCCAGAATGAGTGGCAGGGAATTTGAAAGGGCCCGAGTATCTCGTTGCTTTTATGCTAGGGTCACAGAGAGACCTCCGTTGTGTGGATTTCCTAAGAAAGGGACTTTAGTTTTGGCAACACCCAAACTCATTACAGAACTGAGGCAAGAACAAGTGCAAAAGTGGAGTCTCAGATTTCTTGTTGAAAAGTATTATTAATAAATCTACAGCTTATTTTACCCCCCACTCTCAATTCATTCAACGTAAACAGCAAAATGAAGACATGACTTAGCTTTGTAAGTCCCATCTACCCCTTTTGTTGGTTCATTTTGTGATTTTATTTTGTTTTGGATCAGAGGGAGAAAAGGCTCTCGAGATGGCCTCAGGCCTCCCTTTGCAGCCTTCCTTTGCCGGCCGGGTAAACAGCTCTATGCTGTCTGGGTAAGAGCTTCCACAAGCAACACACCATTGTCACCTACCAGCTCCTCATGAAAGGAAACCTTGTCCCAGCTGCCCTGGCTCTACTTGGCAGTGTGGTCCATGTAAGGAGAACAGGATGTATTTTACACTTGAGACCTGCTATCCTTGAATGTGACAACAACACTTTTAAGCGCTCGTAATATTAAGCTAATGGAAAACATATTCTGTTTACTCACCATCAAAGTCTGTTTTTCTTCTCTCCCATGACCTCCAGTCATCACACTCCAAACCTCTTCCATGCACTGAGCGCCTCCTGCTCCATCTCCTCCATTCTGTCTCAAGGTTGACATCTATGTGGTTAGTTATCCAAAGGTGAACTTGGAACCTACTGCATAAACTGTATAATCCCCAGGTCACACAAATGAAATATTTCCTTTCTCACCAAAGTCTCAGTGCTAGAAATGCTGGGTTTACTGTTAGAATTACATTTATTAGTGTGAGATGTCATTTTATCTTCACCAGAGCACAACAGAGTGCAGTAGATTGGATAAGGTGAGCCACTTTTTTGGGGTGCTGCTGTTATTGGTTATTGTCATTTATTTATTTTTTTAACAAATCAATTTTATTGATACATATTAATAAAGCATACAGTTCATCTAAAGTGTACAATAAGTGGTATTGAGTATAATGGTTATTGTCATTTAATGGTAGGCTTCCTCATTGTCAAGTTGGGTACTTGGTCAAAGTTATTTTAACCCCAGAAGCCTAATCTTTATTTTCTGCTGCTTTGTTGTGGGAAGCCATGTCTGCATCGATAGAACTCTACAGTGTGGCTAACCTAAGACTAAAATGCCTAAGGCTTCCCTACCATTGAGGATCCTAGCAGAAATATGGAGGGAGAAGGATGGGGGTGGGGGTGGGGGAGGCAGA
>PVKH010041268.1:0-10964 GCA_004027955.1 Chaetophractus vellerosus
GGAACAGAGGAAACTGGAAGCCTGAACCCTGGAGATGTCAGCAGCCATCTTACTCCAACACATGGACTCTGGTATGGGAAGAAATTTATGCTTTGTGGCCTGGTAACTGTAAGCTTCTACCCCAAATAAATACCCTTTATAAAGACTGACCAATCTTTGGTATATTTCAAAAGGCACGCCTGTGGCTGACCAAAACACTGATGATCTTCATACATTTACACAACATTAGGTAATAGCAGAGTTTTGGCAATCACTGTAACTCACACAATGGTGTAGCACCAGTTAAACTAGGAAATTACTAGGTTTGGGAAACTGATAATCTGAGCACATTCATTGGGCATTGAGTAGTAGCAGAGATTTGGCATTGCATGTTAGTGAATACCAGGGCACAGCAGCCAATAAAGAAGTTATTTACTATCTTTCCACTCTTTATATTCTTGGTTCACTTACCTAGCATTATGTTTAACCAAACTTTTGGCATTGTTTATAAGTGAAATCAGGTGCATTTGTTCCTGGAACCAGTGTTGGGCTTGGATTTGAATGCTGAAGATCTTGCTGCATTCATACAGTGTTAGGAAATGCAGGGATTTGAAAAGAATAGTAGGGAAAACAAGGGCATGGCCACCATTTTAGCAAGTAACTGCCTTCTTTTTGAAAACTGAGGTTCCCAGTGAATTACCACAGTGGTAGGCAGAAACAGTGATTTGGCATGAATTGTTACTGAAAACAAGGACATAGAGATGAGTTAAACAAGTATATCTCTTAGTGTTTAAAAAGGATCATCTTGGTGCATTCATGGATCGTTAGCTATTAGCAGTGACTTGGCATTCAATGTAACTGAAAACAAGGAGATAGAGTTTAGCTAAACAATTATGTTTCTTAGTTTGTATAGTGGATGTCCTTTTTGCATTCATGGAGCATTATGTATTAGCTGTAATTTGGCATTCATTGTAACTGAAAACAAGGCTATTGCCACTAGTTAAACAGTTATGTTTCTTAGTTTGGAAAACTGACAATAAAGAAGTAATTAGTGAGACAGGTTCATTTGTTCCCTGGATGCATTGGTTGGCTTGTATTTCAAAGCTGATGATCTTGGTGCGTTCATACACTGTTAGGTAAATGCAGGGATTTGAAAAGAATTGTAGGGAGAACAAGGGCATGGCCTCCATTTAAGCAAGTAACTGCCTTGGTTTTGAAAACTGAGGTTCCCCGTGAATTCCAACAATGGTAGGCAGACAGTGATTTGGCATGCATTGTAAGTGAAAACAAGGACCTAGAGATGAGTTAAACAAGAATATTTCCTAGTTTGTAAAATGTATTATCATTGTGCATTCATGGAGCTTATGTATTAGCAGTTTTTGGCACTCATTTTAACCGAAAACAAGGGCATAACCACGAGGTAAACAAGTATATTTCTTAGTTTGGAAAACTGATGGTCTTGTTGCATTCACACAGTCTTAGGTAATAGCAGTGATTTGACCTTCACTGTAACTGAAAACCAGTGCATAACAATGAGACAAACAAATAACTTGCTTGGTATGTAAAACTGGTGATCTTGGTACATTCACAAAGAATTAGTTAATAGTAGAGTTTTGGCATTCACTGTAACAGAAACAAGGGTATAGCACCAGTTAAACTAGGAAATTATTAAGTTAGGGAAACTAATAATCAGGTGCATTCACAGGGCATTAAGTAGTAGTGGAGATTTGGCATTGGGTGTTAGTGAAAACCAGGGACAGCAACCAATAAAGAAGTAATTTGCTAGCTGTCCACATCTGATCTTCTTGGATCACTTACAGAGCATTAGGTGAAACCAATCTTTAGACATTGATTATAAGTGAAAACTGGGGATCCCAGTGAATTCCCACAGTGGTAGGCAGAAACAGTGATTTGGCATGCACTCTAACTGAAAATAAGGACATTGAGTTGAGTTAAACAAGCATAGTTCTTAGTTTGTAACACAGATGACCTTGGTGCATTCAGGGAGTGCTAGGAATTACCAGTGATTTGGCATTATTTGTAACTGAAAACACGGGGGTAGTCATGATATAAACAAGTATATTTCTTAGTTTAGAAAACTGTTCATGATCATGCATTCAAACAGTGTTAAGTAATATTAGTGATGTGGCATAATTTGTCACTGAAAACAAGAGCTTAGGCATGAGATAGACAAATAATTTGCTTGGTATGTAAAATTGGTGATCTTGTAATATTTACACACCTTTGGTTAATAGCAGAGGTTTGGGATTCACTGTAACTGACACATGGGTATAGAACCAGTTAAACTAGGAAATTACTAGGTTTGGGAATCTGATAATCTGGGTGCATTCCCAGGGCATTAAGTAGTAGTGGAGATTGACTTTGGGTGTTAGTGAAATCTAGGGCAAAGCAGCCAATAAAGAAGTGATTTGCCAGCTTTCCACAACTGATGTTCTTGGATCACTTACAGATCAGTAGTTGAAACTAAACTTTAGATATTGATTATTAGTGAAAACAGGTGCATTTGTTACCTGGAACCATTGATGTGCCTGGATTCCAAAGTTGAAGACCTTGGTGCATTCTTCCAGTTTTAGCAAAATGCAGGGATTTGAAAAAATAGTAAGGGAAAACAAGGAAAGGCAACCATTAAAGCAAGTAACTGCCTTGATTTTGAAAACTGAGGTTTGAAGTGAATTCCTACAGTGGTAGTCAGAAACAGTGATTTGGAATGCATTGTAACTGAAAGAATGACATAGAGATTAGTCAAACCAGTATATTCTTTGTTTGTAAAATACAGGATCTTGGTGCAATCATGAAGTGTTAGGTATTAGCCATGATTTGGCATCATTGTAACTGAAAACAAGGGCATAGCCAAGAGTTAAACAAGTACATTTCTTAGTTTGGAAAAACTGATGGTCCTGGTGCATTCACACAGTGTTAGGTAACAGCAGTGATGTTGCCTTCATTGTACCTGAAAAGCAGTGCATAGATGCAATACAATCAAATAAGCTGCTTGTATGTAAAACTGATGATCTTGAAACATTCACACAGCATTGGTTAATAGCAGAGTTTTGGCATTCACTGTAACTGACACAAGGTTATAGCACCAGTTAAACTAGGAAATTGCTAGTTTGGGAAACTGATAATCATGGTGTATTCACAGGGCATTAAGTAGTAGCAGAGATTTGGCATTGGGTGTTAGTGAAATCCAGGGCACTGCAGCAAATAAAGAAATAATTTGTTAGCTTTCCACAACTGAATTTCTTTGTTCACTTACACAGCATTAGGTGAAACCAATCTTTAGATATTGATTATATGTGAAAACAGGTGTATTTTTCCCTGGAATGAGTGACGGGCTTGGATTTCAAAGCTGAAGATCTTGGTGTGTTCATATAATGTTATGTAAATGCAGGGATTGGAAAACCATAGGAAGGGAAAAAAAGGGCATGACCACCATTTAAGCAAATAAATGTCTTGGTTTTGAAAACTGAGGTTACCTGTGAATTCCCAGAGTGGTAGGCAGAAACAGGGATTTCCCATGGATTGTAAGAGAAAACAAGGGCATAGAGTTGAGTTAAACAAGTATAGTTCTTAATTTGTAAATCTGATGGTCCTGGTACATTCACACAGTGTTAGGTAACAGCAGTGATGTGGCATTCATCATATCTGAAAATTACTGCAGAGGCATGAGACAAACAATTAACTTCCTTGGTATGTAATACTGATGATCTTGGTATATTCTCACAGCATTATTTAATAGCAGATGTTTGGCATTCACTGTATCAGACACAAGGGTATAGCACCAGTTAAACAGGAAATTACTAGGTTTGGGAAACTGATAATCAGGGTGCATTCACAGGGCATTAAGTAGTAGCAGAGATTTGGCATTGGGTGTTAGAGAAAACCAGGGCCCAGCTGCCAATAAAGAATTAATTTGGTAGCTTTTCACAACTGATGTTTTGCTTCACTTACAGAGCATCAGGTGAAACCAATCTTTAGACATGATTATAAGTGAAAACAGGTGCATTTGTTCCCTGGAACCAGTGATGGGCTTGGATTTAAAAGCTGAAATTATTGGTGCGTTCTTACATTGTTAGTTTATTGCAGGGATTTGAGAAGAATGGTATGGGAAAACAAGGGCATGGCCAGTATTTAAGCAAGTAACTGCCTTGGTTTTGAAAACTGAGTTTCCCAGTGATTTCCCACAGTGCTAGGGAGAAACAGTGATTTGGCATGCATTGTAATGGAAAACAAGGACATAGAGTTGTTTTAAACAAGTATAGTTAATAATTATTCAAAGGGATGACCCTGGTGCTTTCAAGGGCCATTAGGTATTAGCAGGAATTGGGCATTCATTTTAAATGAAACAAAGGCATTGGCATGAGTTAAACAAGTATATTTCTTAGTTTAGGAAAACTGTTGGTCCTCGTGCATTCACACAGTCTTAGGTAATAGCAGTGATGTGGCGTCCATTGTAACTCAAAACCAGAGCATAGTTGTGAGGTAAAGAAATAACTTGCTTGGTATGTAAAACTGATATTCTTGGTACATTCACACAGCATTAGTTAAAAGCAGAAGTTTGGCATTCACTGTAACTGACACAAGGGCATAGCACCACTTAAACTAGGGAATTACTAGGTTTGGGGAACTGATAATCAGGGTGCTTTCACAGGGTATTAAGTAGTAGCGGAGATTTGGCATTGTGTGTTAGTGAAAACTGGGACACAGCAGCCAATAAGGAAATAAATTGCTAGCTTTCCACAAGTGATGTTCTTGTTTCACCTACAGAGCATTAGTGAAACCAATCTTTAGACTTTGATTATAAGTGAAAATAGGTGCATTTGTTCCCTGGAAAGAGTGACATGTTTGGATTTCAAAGCTGAAGATCTTGGTGTGTTCATACTGTGTTAGGTTAATGCACGGATTTGTAAAGTATAGTAAGGGATATCAAGGGCATGGCCACCATTTAAGCAGGTAACTGCCTTAGTTTTGAAAACTGACTTTCCCAGTGAATTACCACAGTGGTAGGAATAGAGTTACTGGCATGCAGTGTAACAGAAAACAAGGACATAGAGATGAGTTAAAGAAGTATATTCACTTGTTTGTAAAACGGTTGACCTTGGTACATTCATGGAGTTTTAGGTATTAGCAGTGATTTGGCATTCATGATAACTGAAAACAAAGGCATAGCCATGAGTTAAACAAGTATATTTCTTAGTTTGTAAAATGGATGACCTTGGTGCTTTCACAGAGCATTAGGTATTAGCAGTGATTTGGCATTCATTGTAACTGAAAAAAGTTCATAGCCTCGAGACAAACAAATAACTTGCTTGGTATGTAAAACTCATGATCTTGGTACATTCACACAGCATTAGTTAATAGCAGAGTTTTGGCATTCATGAAACTGACACAAGTGTATAGCCCCAGTTAAACTATGAAATGATTAGTTTTGGGAAACTGATAATCAAGATGCATTCATTTACAGGACATTAAGTAGTAGTGGAGATTTGGCTTTGGGTGTTAGGGAAAACCAGGGCACAGCAGCCAATAAAGAAGTAACTTGATTATTTTCCACAAATGATGTTCTTTGTTCACTTAAAGAGCATTAGTTGAAACCAATCTTTAAACATTGATTATAAGTGAACACATGTGCATTTGTTCCCTGGAACCAGTGACAGGCTTGGATTTCAAAGCTGAAGATCTTGGTGCATTTATACAGTGTTAGGTAAATGCAGGGATTTTAAAAGAATAGTAAAGGAATAGAAGGCATGGCCACCATTTAAGCTAGTAACTGCCTTGGGTTTGAAAACTATTTTTCCTGTTATTTCCCACAGTGATAGACAGAAACCGTGATTTGGCATGCAATGTAACAGAAAATAAGGACATAGTGTTGAGTTAAACAAGTTTTTTTTTTTGTAAAATGGATGACCTTGGTGCATTCACAGAGCATTAGGTATTAGCAGTGATTTGGCATTCATTGTAACTGAACCCGAGGGCATATGCATGAGTTAAACACGTATATTTCTTAGGTTGGAAAACTGATCATCCTGGTGCATTCACACAGTGTTAGGTAATAGCAGTGATGTGGCCTTCATTGTAACTGAAACCCAGTGCATAGCCATGAGACAAACAAATAACTTGCTTGGTATGTAAAACTGATGATCTTGGTACATTCACACAGCATTAGTTAATAGCAGATTGTTCACATTCACTGTAACTGATGCACAGTTATAGCCCAAGTAAAACTAGGAAGTTACTAGTTTTGGGAAATTGATAATCAGGGAGCATTCAAGGGTATTAAATAGTAGCAAATATTTGGCATTGGGTGTTAGTTAAAACCTGTGCACCGCAGCCAATAAAGAAGAAATTTGCTAGCTTTACACAACGGATGTTCTTGGTTCACTAACAAAGCATTACATAAATCTAATCTTTAGACATTGATTATAAGTGAAAATATGTTCATTTGTTCCCTAGAACCATTCATTTGCTATAATTCAAAAGCTGAAGATCTTGGTGCATTCATACAGTGTTAGGTAAATGCAGGGATTTTAAAAGAATAGTAAGGGAAAATAAGGGCATGGCCAACATTTAAGCAAATAACTGCCTTGGTTTTGAAAACTGAGGTTCCCAGTGCATTCCCACAGTGCTAGGCAGAACTAATGATTTGACATGAATTGTAACTGAAAAGAAGGACATAGAGATGAGTTAAAGTATAATTCTTTGTTTGTAAAACTGATGACCTTGGAGCATTCATTGAGATTTAGTTATTAGCCATGATTTGGCATTCATTGTAATGAAAAAAGGACATAGCCACGAGTTAAACAAGTATATTTCTCAGTTTGGAAAACTGATGGACCTGGTGCATTCACACAGTGTTAGGTAATGGCAGTGATGTGGCACTCATTGCAAGTGAAAACCAGTGCATAACCATGAAACAAACAAATAACTAACTTGTTATGTAAAACTGAAGTTCTTGGTACATTCACCCAGCATTAGTTAATTGCAGTGGCTTGGCATTCACCATAACTGACACAAGGCATAGTACCAGTTTACCTAGGAAATTACTAGGTTTGGGAAACTGACATTCAGTGTGCATTCACCGGGCTTTAAGTAATAGTGGAGATTTCACATTGGGTGTTAGTTAAACATGGGCACAGCAGCCAATAATGAAGTAATTTGACATCTTTCCACAACTGATGTTCTTAGTTCATTACAGAGAATTAGGTGAAACCAATCTTTAGACATTGATTATAAGTATAAAGAGTTGCATTTCTTCCCTGGAACCATTGATGTGCTTGGATTTCAAAGCTGAAGATCTTGGTGCGTTCATACAGTGGTAGGTAAATGCACAGATTTGAAAAGAATAGTAAAGGAAAAGATGGGCATAGCCCCCATTTAAGGAAGTATCTGCCTTGGTTTTAAAAAAACAGGTTCCCAGTGAATTCCTACAGTGGTAGGCAGAAACAGTGATTTGGAATGCATTGAAACTGAAAACAAGTGCATAGATTTGAGTTAAACAAGAATAAATCTTTGTAAAACAGATGACTTGGTGCATTCATGGAGCGTTAGGTATTAGCAGTGATTTGGCATTCACTGTAATTGAAAACAAGGGCATAGGTATGAGTTAAACAAACATATTTCTTATTTTGGATAACTGGTGGTGATGGTGCTTTTACACAGAGTTAGGTAAAAGCAGTGATGAGGCATTCATTGTAACCAAAAACCAATGCAGAGGTAGAGACAAACAAATAACTTGCTTAGTATGTAAAATTAATGATCATGGTACATTCACACAGCATTAGTTAATAGCAGAGGTTTGGCATTCAGTATAACTGACACAAGGGTATAGCACCAGTTAAACTAGGAAATTACTAGGTTTGGTAATCTGATAATCAGGGGGGTATTCTCAGGGCATTAATAGTAGCAGAGTTTTGCCATTGCATTTTAGTGAAAATCAGGGCACAGCAGCAAATAAAGAAGTAATTTGGAGATTTCCACAACTGATATTCTTGGTTCACTTACAGAGAATTAGTTGAAACCAATCTTCAGACATTGATTATAGTTGAAACAGGTGCATTTTTTCCCTGGAAGCAGTGTGGGGTTTTGATTTCAAAGCTGAAGATCTTGGTGCACTCATTCAGTGTTAGGTAAAGGCAGGGATTTGAAAAGAATAGAAGGGAAAACAAGGGCATGGCCACCATTTAAGCAAGTAATTGCCTTGGTTTTGAAAAATGAGGTTCTCATTGAATTCACACAGTGGGAGGCAGAAACAGTATTTAGACATGCATGGTAATGGAAAACAAGGACATAGAGATGAGTTAAAGAAGTATAGTTCTTAGTTTGTAAAATGGACAACTTTGGAGCATTCTTGAAGCGTTAGGTATTTGCAGTGATTTGGCATTCATTGTAAGTGTAAACAAGGGCATAGCCATGAGTTAAAAAAGTATATTTCTTAGTTTGGGAAACTGAAGGCCCTGGTGCATTCACACAGTGTAGTTAATAGCAGTGATTTGGCCTTCGTTGTAAGTGTAAACCAGTGCATAGCTAAATAACTTGCTTAGTATGTAAATGTGATGATGTTGGTCATTCACAGAGCATTAGTTAATAGTAGAGTTTTTGTCATCACTGTAACTTACACAAGTGTATAGCACCAGTTAATCTAGGAAACTACTAGGTTTGGGAAACTGATAATCAGGGTGCATTCACAGGGCATTAAGGAGTAGTGGAGATTTGGCATTGGGTGTTAGTGAAAACTGGGGCACAGCAGCCAATAAAGAAGTAATTTGCGGGCCTGGCTAGATAGCTCAGTGGATAAAGAGCGCACTGGGATACCACATGGGAGGCCCTGGGTTCGGTTCCCGGGGACCTCTCCTAGTGGGCAGACCGCATTGAGAATGGCAAGCCACTGTGGGTGGGCCAGAGCTGCCGTGGGCAGGGCAAATAGCTGCCACAGACAGGGCAGAAGCCGCCGCAGGCAGGGCAGGTCACCCACGAATGGAGCGCAGCCAGCCACCCGTGAACTGAAGCAAGAGCCAGTCGTGAATAGAAGCAGAAGCCGCCCACAAGCGGGGAAAGCCACCCCTGTGCAAGTGACCAAGTCTCGGCGCGTCACCGCAATGGGGGGAAGGGGAGATATGTAATAAAATAAATAAATCTTTAAAAAAAAAAAAGTAATTTGCTAGCTTCCACAACTGATGTAGTTGGTTCACTTACAGAGCATTTGTTGAAATCAATATTTAGACATTGATTATAAATGAAAACAGGTGCATTTGTTCCCTTGAACCAGTGACAGGTTTGGATTTAATAGCAGAAGATCTTGGTGTGTTCATACAGTGATAGGTAAATGCAGGGATTTGAAATGAATAGTAAGAGAAAACAAGGGCAAGGCCACCATTTAATTAAGTAACTGCCTTGGTATTGAAAACTGAGGTTCCCCGTTAATTCCCACTGTGATAGGCAGAACCAGTGATTTGGCATGCATTGTAACTGAAAACAAGGACAGAGAGTTGAGTAAACAATTATAGTTAATAGTTAGTGAAATGGATGACCTTGGAGCATTCATGGAGCATTAGGTATTAACAGTGATTTGGCATGCATTGTAACTGAAAACGAGGGCATAACCATCATGTAAAGAAGTATATTTCTTAGTTTTGAAAACTGATGGTTCTGGTGCATTCACACAGTGTTAGGCAATAGCAGTGATATGACCTTCATTGTAACTGAAAACCAGTGCATAGTCTTGAGACAAAAAAAGAACTTGCTTGGTATGTAAAACTGATGATCTTGGTACATTCATACAGCATTAGTTAAAAGCAGTGGTTTGGCATTCACTGTAACTGACACAAGGGCATAGCACCAGTTAAACTAGGAAATTACTATGTTTGGGAAACTGATAATCAGCGTGCCTTCAAGGGTATTAAGTAGTAGCGGAGATTTGCCATTGGGTGTTAGTGAAAACCAGGGCACAGCTGCCAATAAAGAAGTAACTTGCTAACTTTCCACAACTGAAGATCTTGGTGCACTTACAGAGCATTAGGTGAAACCAATCTTTAGACATTGATTATAAGTGTAAACTGGTGCATTGTGGAGAGCTCCTCTTATCTAAGGCATCCAGCCTAACTGGTGCCACTTTTATGCTAACCCTGCTGAGTTTCTATTCTTACCTGGCTTCTATTCCCCCATTTAGTGCTCTTGCCCTCCCTGATATCAGGTGACTCTATGCTTGTGGCTATTGCCACGGGGGTCCTTCTCATTCCTACCTCAGTTTCCTAGCAACCCCGTGATGCAAGTGCTCTACCTCCCCTTGAAGCATACTTAAACTCCTTTTTTCACTTGAATAAATGGGACTTGATCAGACTCCTGTCTTGTCTCCATTTCTTGTGACTCTTGTCACTTTTTCATTCTCACTCCCTCCCTAGGTCATTGTTCGTTGACCCGTGGGCCGGGTCAAGTGGTGCCCAAACAGGGACCTAAGTACGAGGAATTCAGTAAAGAATGCCGTACAAGTGCCGGCAAACAGAAACTGAATCAGAAACAAAAACAGTGAGGGGGGCCGGCTCGATAGCCCAGTGGATAGGGCACCGGCATACCACATGGGAGGCCCTGGGTTCGATTCCCGGGGACCTCTCCTAGCGGGCAGACTGCCTTGAGAATGGCAAGCTGCCATGGGTGGGCCAGAGCCACTGTGGGCAGGGCAAGAAGCTGCCACGGACATGGCAAGAGCCACCACGGGCAGTGCAGGTCACCCACGGATGGAGTGCAGCCAGCCACCTGCGAGATGAAAGCTGGCCGTGAACGGACGCAGAGACCGCCCATGAGCGGGGAAAGCCGCGCCTGCGCAGTGACCACTCTCGGTGCATTGCCACAGCGGGGGGAAGGGGAGATATGTAATAAAATAAATAAATCTTTAAAAAAAAAAACAGTGAGGGAGCCTGCCTTGTGACTGAATCTCAGTAAGAGATCTGTGATTATGGGACAAGAAATTA
>PVKH010041269.1:0-10973 GCA_004027955.1 Chaetophractus vellerosus
GTATGTAATACAGAGCGTGTTTATAAAGATACTTCTGTTCTCTCAAAACATGGCTCAGACCACTGCAGAATAAGAGACCACTGCAGAATAATACAGAGCGTGTTTATAAAGATACTTCTGTTCTCTCAAAACATGGCTCAGACCACTGCAGAATAAGAGAATAATACTTTATAAAAGGAGATTGTTTTCTGCAAATTCATCTGAGTCAATTCCCTGCATTTTGGTTATTCCTTAATTAGAAATTTTAGCTTAACCAAATTAGAATTGGAACATTACCATGCCCTTCCACCCTGTGGCCATGCTCCTACTCCAACCCCATCACCTCATTCATCTCTCACTAGGGTCCCTGCAATATAGACATAACTGGTCTCCTTGGTTCCACTCCTGGGCTGGCTGATCCATTCTCCATAGTGCAGCCAGGGGAGAATGTTGAAGAATGGAAACAAGATCATGCTAACTATTTTCTTTAAAAATCCTCTGATTTGCATATTATTGTCTAAAATCTTTAACACGGTCTACATGAACTGGTCTCTGTCTTCCGCCCCAACTTCATCGTTTCCTACCTTTCCAGGCACTCTTTGCTATCCAGCCATCCTGGCATTCTTTCATTTTCTTACAGCCAGACTCCCTGGGTTCAAATCAAGGCTCTGTCATTTACTTTCTGTGTGACCTTGAGCAATATTCTCTGCTCTGCCTCAATTCCCTCTTTCATCATGGTAAAATACTTTTAAAGCATTTAAAATAGTGCCATTCACATAATTCCCAATAAGTGTTGCATATTATTATACATACAATGTGCCTTTTCATCTTCGGGGCCTTCATGTAGTATCTGTTTTGAATATTCCTGTGCTCTCACTTCCCCCATTGGCTCAGCTTAAATATCACTTCCTTAGGAAAATCTTCTGTGGTCTTCCCCACCCCATTCTACCTCCTGCCTCACCAATTAATTTAGGCACCCTTCTGCAACACCTTCTTAACACCCTATAATTCTTCCTCCTCACGTCATCCTCATTGCTACTGAATAATTGATCTCATGTTGCTTTAATTTTAAGATTAATTCACAGAGACTTTTGGGTAAGAGATAAGGTGGGGGAAGGGTATCTTCAGTTAAATCAGGCAGTGGAGATTAGAGGCCAAGTGGGTTGGGGCCGGGTACAAAATTCTCTCTACTCAAACCCAGTGCTAAAAAGTGTTGAAAGAAGGGACAATAAAAATTGGGCTTGGTAGAGATTAGAACAATGTCCAGATCATGCACTATGATGCTCTTATTTGGACAGGATCCATTCTATGAGGGGGCTCAGCTGAGTAGCCTGGAGCTGGGTTGAAATCTCTAGATGGATGTACCCAGATTCGATATCCTGCTTCAGACACTGGAGGTCCTGGGATCCTGAGTTTGTTACCTTCAGTTAGGAGCAGTTAACAACCCATAACCATATACAAAAATAACTATTTAGTTATAAAGAAATGAATACAGGGGCCGGCTGTATAGCCCAGTTGGTAGGGCACCGGTTTACCACATGGGAGGCCCCGGGTTCGGTCCCCGGGCCTCCTTGAACGGGCGGACTGCCTCGAGAAGGCAAGCCAACGTGGGCGGGGCATGCTGCTGTGGGCAAAGGCAAGCCCCCGTGAGCAAGAGCGAGCCCCCATGAGCAGGTGGGCTGCCGCACCGGTGAGCTGACTCAGCAGGTCGCCCCAGCAGGGGGAGACAAGCAGACACTGAGGAACGCAGAGAAGAATGAACACAGCAAGAACAAGCAAAAAAAAGGGGGGGATGTATAATAAATAAAAAAAATAACTCTTAAAAAAAAAGAAATGAATACAGCATTAATACTTTTGCACAAGTTGTATTTATACTGGTGTGATAAATTTTGAAATTGTTGGCTATGTTGTGTTGGCTTTGTCAGATTTTACAATATTTCAAATATTTTTAAAAATCTGGTCAATTAGACAAAATGACATATTAGATTTGTAATTTTAATGGAAATACTTAAAAACCCTTAATTCAGTAGTTATGCTTAAATGTCTAGAAAACTCTGATTTTCTAAGTGTTTGATTTTAACATGCTGAAAATACCCCAAATTTTGATATACCATATTTATGAGTTTAAATTTGTTGGAGTCATGAAAGTACATGTGAAAGATTTTTTAAAATAGATTTATAAATCTGCTTCTTTAGGTATGTAAATGTTTGTATTTTGAAATGATAAATTGAATTGAATAAATTTTTAACTTGTGGTATTTAGAAAAAATTGATTCAATTTAGAAGTTTCTTATAAATTATATATGCAAGAGAATTTAATTAAGTTTGTAAATGCTGTTTACATATTCAAGAGAATTTAATTTGTAAAATATGTAAGTAAATCCACCATTAATCAAAACCAGAAAAGCTGGTTTTGAAAAGCTGCCATCTTACCCTCCACCCTTCCCAAAGGCCAGTTCCACTCTCGGAGGCATCCCCTTTTAAGTGTGTTTGTTTACTCGCTTATTCTACTTTCTCCTCCATTCCCCCCTTAACAATCAAAATTTAGTAAAATAAAATTATTAGGTTGTCTATAGGTTATAACTGTACCTTTAAAGAGTATACTCATACTGCCATTTCACTTTTACAAATTTCAGTATCACTGTTCTCCTAACTATAAAATGAGGATATCTGGAAGAAGTGCTGGTAAATGCGGAACAACTGAGTCCCAGGGGGAAAAACAATAGACTGTTTGCCGATTTCTATGTAATGCTCCTATCCTTACAAATTTCAAGCTACCAACATGATGTTGCTGAGAGTTGGATCTAGTACATACTAGTACCCTCTGCTTCCATCCACCTTTTCTCCCCCTTCTATCTCCTTTCTCTGTCAGCTATTTTTTTCCTATTACAATCTCAAGATTGTTTATATTTACAATCTACTCTGTCACCATTACATTTTCCCTGATATCTATTGATTAATTATAAAAGTTAAAGGCTAATAAATGAGATTTATGAAATCATATAATATACTTAATGCTGGTCAAAAAGTGTTTTGGTGTTAAAGTTCCTTCTCTATAGGTTGATTTCTCCTGAACATGTAAACAACATTTGAGCCATTCAAATAAAAATTTCCCTAATGTCGGCATCAAACAGTTTCCTTTTTATTACATTCTGTCAATGGCATACCTGCTTCATATTTTTTGGATCACAATTTTCACATTTTTAAAAATAATTTTTTCCCCCGCTTTTTGCTTTTCTTTTTGATTGATGACCCAAATGGAAGACCTTAATTAAATCCTCAAGTTTTGCCATCCTTCCAACTACAGTGACTACTGGATAGATTTCTTTTTTTTTCCTGGAGATCACCTACCTTAGCCCTGAGTCATTCTGCTTCATAGGTACTCATGGCAGTGTGAACCCATTGGATAGCCATCAGCCTGCTCCTGGAGGCACTGTTTCCAGTCCCATGCCCCATGTCTTCCTCTTTTTTTTTTTCTTTATATTCTCTCACTCTCTCCTGCCCCCTCTCTTCAACAATTTCTCAACCCCATCTGTACTACAGCTTTAAGTAACTTTCTAAAAAGAACTGTGTGGAAATCTTGTTCCGAGACTGCATATCTGAAAATGTCTCCATTGTGCTTTCACACATGGTTTACTTTAACTGGGTATAAAAATCTAGATTGAGAATATATATTTTTCTTCATCATTTTGGAGGCAGTCTCCATTTCCTTCTTGCACCCGGGATTGCTGTGAAGAAGGTGAATGCCAGGCTAACTCCTGTATCCTTGTTTTCTGAAATTTCATTAGGATGTATCTAGGTATGTTTTTATTTTTTTGTTTTTGCCCTTTTTAACTGTGCACTCAGTGGAGCCTTTTAAACAGAACCCTAGTGTCCTTTATTCTGTTATTTCTGTGATGTTCTCTGCCCCTAAGGTTACCATGATTTCTTCCTCAGAGACTAATATTATTAGTTGGGTGCTAGATTTTCTATATTGGTCTTCTCACTCTTATTTTCCAGCTTTATGTGTTTTTGTGCATTATTTTTAGAGAATTCCCCATATTTTAAAATAATTTCTCCAATTTTTTGGCAACCAAATATTTAATCTTCCAGAGCTCTTTTTTATTCTGTTTTTCTTTTTTCAAGACATTCTGCTCTTGTTTAATGCATATAATAACTTCTCTGATCTCTGAAGAGATTATATAAATATCTCTTTTGTTTTCTCATTATGTTTATTTTAGAGTGAGTTTTTTGGTTTGTTTCTTCATGTGGGATTTTGTCTTTAATGCATTTAAATGTTTTTCATGGGTCTTCTGATCTTTGACTGTTCATTCATACTTAAGCAAGAACAACTCAATTGATAATTCTTGGTGGTTGGTATGTAATCCCTCCACTGTTGAGAAGGGAGGGTATTTGTCTCTGCTGAATGGGAACTCTGACTGGGAGCTCTGTACAAGTATGAGAGCATGTTGGTAGGCTCCAGTCCCCCACCCCCACCCCATTAAGTAAATGCAATAATGAGGAATAATTGAGTCCCAATCAAATGTATATCCTTAGTGCTCCTTTTCTCTTTGATTCAATTTCTTTAGACTTCTTAAAAAATATTTATCTTTTTTAAGATAAAAAGTCATCTGGATTTTTATATGGGCTAATTGCTAGACTCCTAGGAGCTCTGTGCAGAGGAAGGGGTAGAAAATGGGTGAAGAGAAAATGGAGGGGGGGATGTCTAGTTGGCACAATTGTCCTGTGTCTAGACTTCAGAATTAATTGCCCTATTTTTTGCCTCATTTTTCACTCTTGTTCTCTACTTATTCTGCTGACACTGAGCCCAAAGTCTGTCCAGGAACAAGGAAGATTGACAATTGCTTCCATAGCAAGGCCCCTTACTATTATCTGGATGCAACTTCCTGAGTTTGTTTGGTTTTGTCGATATTTTTCCTTCTTTTTCTCTTCTTCCAGAATTTTAGGATGCATTTGAAGCCTCCCTTAATTTTTTCACTTTTATAGGTTTATTGCTTTTAGTAACTCTCTTCCTTTATTCAATAATATCTTGGAAGAATAGGACATCAACGCATACATCCTGGCCAACATTTTCAACCTGAAGACTACTCAGCTATGTTTAAATACTTCGTTTCCATAAAGGCACAGCAGCCTTATACTTTCTCCCATTAATTATACACCCAAGAAGAAGAACTAAGGCAAATGACCTTTTCCACATAATTTCTGTTTTTCTCTTGAAATGCTTTATAAAGCCTTACCCAAGACCTGAAGGTGGCTGGGAAGCATTAGCTCTTGAGTCCAACAGAAAACGTTTCTGTGCGATGTTCACCCTATTCTTTACATCAAGCACAGGATAGCCCATCTGTTTGGTCCAGGTGTCCATTACTTCCTTCACTGGAAATTTGCTTGCCTAAAATTTGCACAACATGGAGATTAATTAACTAATAAATAATGGGAAATAGAAGGATATAATAATCAGACAAAGAAACATTTGGAGCCATATTCTTTCTTACCTCTTCTAGTGCTTCCCAAAAGTCTGATGTTCTTGCATTCTTGAATTTATATTTTTCCAAGTAAATCTGTATGTAAAAGATAATAAGTATTTTAAAATTGTTTTTCTCATACTTCCACAACATGAACAGAACCCCCACTCAATTTTCATTTTAATGTAGAATATTGCAGCTCTACTTAGAATGAAAATCTAATTATACACTGTATGTAAAACACTTTGTAAACTATAAAAACACTGCACAAATAATTTATTTGTAAGCCATAATGGATATGTTCTCTGATCAATGAGATATGTTTGTTCTTTTTGTATAGTCTAATAAAATTAGACTAAAAGGAGAAAAAAAAGAGTTTAATTCTTTCAGGAAAGGTAATATAAGATAATGAAGGGCAGCCAAGGGCTGAGCAAGCACGCAAAAGTCCATAAATATTTTTGATCCATCAACTGCAAAGACAAATCCATAATTCTATGGCCTTCATTAGTGGCATGAAACTGCTCACTACTGGCTGTGTCCTTTACCTTCATTTACGGTGGTGCTTTCTCTTCTCAGAAACAAGATGGCCCCATCACACATGAGTGACTGGGGTGATATGCAAAGACGAATTTGGTGAGCTTGGCTCTAAGCTTGCAGTTGGCAATTTTTTTCCTTTAAAAAGCTAGATAATAAATATTTTAGGCTTTGTGGGCCATATAGTCCCTGTCGCAACTACTCAACTCTGCCTGCGTAGCATGAAAGCAGCCATAAAGAACACATACATGAATGAGCACGGCTGTCTCTCCCCTCACCCCCAAATTATTTACCAGCATTAAAATTTAAATTTCATATAAATGCTATGTGTCATGATATATTACTCTTTTGAATATTTTCGACCATTTAAAAAAGTAAAAACCATTTTTAGTTCGTGGACTTTACAAAAACAGGTGGTGGCCCAGGTTTGGTCCTCAGGCAGTAGTTTCCTGACCCCTCCTCTAAGAAGAAGAATATACAAACTTTTGAATAATGATAATAGTGGTGATGGCGGTGGTGAACCAGGGCGGAAATTATCCTCTTTAAAGAAGAATTTCCACTCTTCAAATATTTTAAAAATACAAACCTTTTCAATAGAAGGCCCATCTTTTGGTGATGCCATCCACAAAACCTCTTTCTATATGCAAGTTTTAGTGTGATACGCCTCCAGAGAAAATTCCCAGTCTCCTCTTAACTTCATAACTGGCCACTGTTGGAAGTTTCTCCAGGAAACCTTCCAAATTTCCTGCTGTATCACCCTGTTAAACTCTAGAATCATCTGATTTAAAATGTGGACCTTCTGAAGTGTTCAGACTCAAAGAAAATAATCAATGGTTAAATTTGTATATAGCATTTGCTATGTGTGCAAATTTGCTATAATTTTAAGTAAGTGCTGTACCCAGATCACTTTACCTTCTAAATTCCTGTTCTTTCCAGGATTAGAGAAATTAAAAACAATATTAGCAAGACTGCTCAAAAAAGACTCCAAGAGCGTAGAGGCCAGTTTGGAATGCTGCCTCCGTATTTGCTCTTTTGATTAATTCACTGCTAAGCACTACCACCAGAGGGCAGACAAAGGAAAGAAGAATGGAAAAGCAACAATTCTCCATCAATTTCAGGTATTCACTCCAGATTTTTATAGGAATCATTCATTCTATCTTAACAAAATGATTGGCTACTGGGAATAGTAATAATTATAACCAAAGCTACCTGTCAAAAGACAACTCCTACTGAATAATATCTTCTTAAAAATTTTTAGAGGAGTTTATTTGTATATACACAATGTCTTGAACTTACAAACTTGCAATCTTGAAACAGGAAGGGACCTTAAATATTATTTAATACAATTCCTATATTTTTGTGGTAAAAAAACCTGATGGCTAAAAGGTGAAGTGATTGGCCCGATATTACCTTGCAGAGCAACATCTAGCACTTAAGAATTCTGAATCATGGACCAGTGTGTGTGGCCATCATGTTATTGTCATTAAATTGTGTTTTTTCATTACAATACCTTGCTTTCCCTTAACTAAAGGCTGAATGGTGATTTAAGTAAATGGAATATAAAATGGTGCTGATTCTATTTTGTTTAAATGAATGCTGCTAAATATTCTGAATTTGCTTCAGAACCTTTAATAATCCTGATATAGACATTTCAGTCAAAATCTCATGATGACCTAGGGTTATGGGCTCTCATTGGTTGGTACTGGTAAGCACAAAAAAGAAAGGAACAATGTTTCTATTACTAGTATCAGAAAGGGAAAAGACATTTACTGGCTGAGCCATTTCTGTCTTATCAGGGATGCTACCGATAGTAGAACAAAAAGAAAGGATGGATATAGTCGTCAGTTTCCTCTTTCATAATCATGTTTTCTTGTATGTACAAACATCTGCTCATTCTTTATTATACTTTTTAATATACAAGCCAAGCCTTAGAGATTTTCCAGTTTATGAGTTTGTGCTTATTTCCCCTCTCACCCTGTACTTACTTTGCTACCTGAGGTTGGGTTTGGGGGAAGGTGATGAACATGAAAGAGAACAGACCACTGGCCATCCCCAGATTTAGTGCCACACTAGATTAAACTAACAGAAGGTCATTTTGGGCAGAAAGCTGGTATTTGCAAAAGAAAGATTACAAGTCAAAGTTCACAGACTGCAGGATCTGGGGGGCAACAATGAAAGTTTTATGATAACAACTCAAGGAGGGGTGCTGTTTGGAAGCTTGAATTATGTGAAGGAATGTTCCAGGTGGTTTGAGAGCCCATATTGATCATAAACTATTTGCAGATAATTGGCAGTGTGTGAAAATTGAAGGAAAAGAGTGTGGTACAGTGTTTTGTTTTTTGTTTTTTGTTTTTTTTGGTAAATACATTCCATAGCACTGTAATGGTATGAAAACTTAATATCTGTTCATCCTAGTTCAGTTTCCAGTATCATCTGTGGTCACAAGCTGGAGGAAGAGAGTTTTAACTTCAGAAATCTTAGTTTTCAACCTAAGTTTCTACTAATTATGCCATCAGTACTGGGCTAAAGAAAATGTGAGAACATTATTGAATTATTAGAATAGCTTTTTACTTTTTAAAGAATCTTTTGTTATTTCTCCAAACAAGTTAAAATCCAAGATCATTTAGTTTGAAGTTAGCTTAAAGATACCAAGAATGTATTATTTATCAATTATAATTTAATTTAGAACAAAAGCTATGCATATAGACATTTAGCTTAATTTTTTAAAAGAAACTTTATTTCTATATTCCATATTATTTATTATAGACTCCTTGCCCATTCATCCATTCATCAAGCATTTTTTTGGATCATCTAATATGTGTCAAGTGCTCTCTGAGCACTGGAACTTACACAAAGCTGTAGAAGACCTCACTGAAGGTACTCACAATGAAGGAAGATATATCAGATTTTGAGTTTGAAGCTGATGGTAACACTACAAGATATTTTAATGTACACCTATGCACCAGCACATGGCTTCCCCTTTTGTACTTTATGTCCACACAGAATATTTTATTAATGGACAAGGGAGTAATATGTACTAATGTTCCCTAAATATTTCCTGAATCCTGATCTTATTTCTTATTTTATAGTCACCTTAGGAACCTCAGTATGGGGTAAAAGGGGGTAATTTCCTTTTGGGACTCTGGTGCTATAGAGGGTATAAATGCCACATAAGAGCCCAGTAAAGAACAGTTGGCATCACTGAATTGGTGCCCGTGAGAGCTGCAGGAATGGTGAGCAGACATTGCCCTGGGTAACCACGTCCAAAGGAAGTTTGGGGGAAACAGCAGAGCGCTGCTCTAACCTCCTCTACAGATTGGATGCCATCAGCATTGCTCTGCCTAATTACCTGGAATATCACAGTAGGTGTGATGTAGGTGGGTGCAAAAGAGTAGGAAGATAACTCCCTTTCTAGGTCAGAATGGAGTCAACCTGCAGTCAGCATAGTTATAGGGAAAGACTGTATTGACTTGGATAATGTAAGAGCTTAAGAGAGTTGACTTAGAGTCTGCTATAGGAACAGAAACAAAACCAAAACACCCACTGGGCTTAATAAGTTTAAGTGGGATATGTGAACTGCTTTAGAAAGTTTTTGTCATTACTATTTCTGAAAGGAAGCAAACTCTTTTTATTCATTAACTACATCATAACAGGAATATTTAGAGTAATCATTTCCCATATCAATAAGGGAAAAGCCTTCTAGATAGTTATATTTTTATATCAGATAAAAGGTATCAGAAATAACTAAACCATCTGTTTAAGCTTCTCCATGAGACTTCTACTAAATGACAATTACAGATACAATTTAGATGCTTAATTGGATATGAAATCACCTTTTTTTTTTTTGGTTTTGTTATATTAAATAACTCCAAGTAAGGAAAGCAAAAGCAGAAAGGAAATTTTCCTTAGTTAATCACATATCTTAACATTCATCAGCTGTGTATCAGTGTGGCTCATTTTAAATACCATTAAAAGTAGTGTCATACCTGGCATCCTTTTTGAAATTTCTCTGGTGTTATCCAGTCTTCAAGCATTCGCAGAATGGAAGCACCCTAAGATGGAAAAAACTGAAGAATTAAACTAAAAAAGGGTAGGTAAGGTAAAAATATCAGTGATCACTATTGTCAATGATCAGTATTTCATGATAGTATTTGTGAGATTATTTCTTCAGGATAAGTCTGCTAAATTACATGGTTGTAGCTCTATGAAGTTAGGAGAAAACTACCTCTTGGCACATCCCTGTACCTATACTTCTAAAGGCCACACCCCCTGTATCTAGACTTCTAAAATAGCTAAAAGGTAAAGAGAAACTGATAAAATGGCCATCATTTTTGATGACTTAGGGTTCAAATAATTATTGCACTTCACCAAATGAACCAGCAGATGGGGCTTTCCTAATGAAAAAGAAACTCTTAGAAGGGGCAAGTCTTAGAAAAATCACATTCTGTGGTGAAAAAGGAAACAATGTAGTTCCAAGATAAAATTTTGGCTACTTTTAAAATATATTTTCATGCTTGAAAAAGTTATTTTTAGTAGAGGGAAGTAAATAGTTGAGGAATTATCTGGTCAAATTATTATAAATAGATATATAATTTAGGCACAAATTTTTTTCTCCTCAAAAATGGTTTATCTCATTGTTTGTTTCTTATCTGAAGAATCTGATAAATACTTCTGCTCTCTACTTTCTTCTCATGTGTAATAAGATTAGTCCTAAAATACACTATTTATACACTTTTAAATCAATCTTCAGGTATCTGACCAGTAAAACTTTGCCTTCCCACTTAAGTTAGTAATTTTTACCAAGTTATTAAGCATTCTAAATTACTTTTGTACCTACTAGAAGGCCAAAAACTTGGAAACATTGATTTATTTCTGACCTAATATGTTAAATCCATGAAGTATCTAAGACTCAGGGAGAAAGTGATGCAACAAATACAAACTTCTCCCATGTGAGTTATAAGAATATGCTCTAAGTAGATTTAGAAAGTCTCATTTTAA
>PVKH010041270.1:0-10963 GCA_004027955.1 Chaetophractus vellerosus
CCAGGGTTCAGGCTTCTGGGTTCCTCTCTTCCCGGGGCTGCGTTTCTCTCCGGGCTTAGCTTCTGTTTCCTCCACAAGTTCAGCTGTAGACCATGAGGCTCTCTATGCTTTGTGTCTCTCCACAAGGCCAGTTGTAGACTATCGGGCAAACAGCTCACTTGTCTTCTCCTGGAGCGCTCCTCTCCAACATCAGAACTGCATCTCAAAAATCTGCTTCTCACATCTCTGTCTTTTGTCTTGCCTTTTATACTTGAGACCACACCCACTGAGGGGTGGGGCTCAACGTCCCACTGACGTGGCAGTTAATGCTCCAATCACAACTCAATCATGCACAGATTAAGAGATCAGTCTACAAGCATGATTCAATTTATATTTTTGGAATTCATAATTACATAAAACTGTCAAACCATTACACCATCTCATTGAATTAATTAAGGATATTTGTTTGAATATCTATGATTAGTTGTCTCAACTCCTTTGGGTCATCTGGAGGCTTATCATGTTCCTTTAACTGGGCCATATCTTCTGGTTTCTTGGTGTGGATTGTAATTTTTTGTTGGTGTCTTGGAATCTGGCTTACTAGAGTATTTATTCTGGGTGCAGTTTTTCTCTTTAGTTTAGGGCTTCCTGACCTTTCTTCCTTGCTGGTTGTGTAGTAGGAGCTAGTGATGTAGATGGTGCTCTAAGCTGTGGAGGCTCAAGCTGCCCTCATTGCCCCAAGGACCAATGAAGCTTCTCCCAACTTTCTCCTTTGCCAAGGTAGGGCCAGAGCCACAGTTGTGTGGAATAATCCAACTCATGCAAGCCTAGACTATAGTTGCCCAGAGAGACTGATGATGCTTCATGCCCCTTTCTACCCTGCCTGGGGCAAGGATGGAGCTGCAGGTGTGGGCAGCAATATATGCAGTGCAGGTCCAAGATGACCGCAGTTGCCCTGGTAGACTTCCGACTATTCAGTCTGTGTCAGCTAAATATACCTGCAGTTACCTGGATAGGCTGGTACAGGGCCTCCCTGCTTAGAGGTGGGGCTGAAGCCTAGGCTAAGGCTGTAGGCCAATCTGTGTGAAAGAAACCGGTCTCCACCATCACTGTGATTTTCAGTCACAGGCTTCCCCTCATGCTAGAGGTGGAGTCAAAATGGCAGCTACCGGCCTCCCTCTGACTTGGACAGGCTCAAACTTTAGCTGTTCTTAGGGTTATACTTTAGCCAGATGAATTTACTAATCAGTAGCTGAGATTGGTGGCCAATCTTCTCTTCCTCCCCTGTTTTTGGGAAATGGAGCTTCCAATTCCTGCCACAGAATAGCTCCTGGGGTGGCTTGTGCTGCCAAAGTTTGATAATCACTGGCCTCCGCGGTGTGGCCTGTAGTTTCCTGGAGAGGCTGGCGCAGCTCCCCCCAGCTTCCTCCCTGCCCAAGGTGGGGCTGGGGCTTAGGCTAGAGCTGCAATCAGATCTGGATGGAAAAAAGCTGGTCCCTTCCAGCACTGTGATTTTCAGTCAGCCCAGCTTCTCGTATCAGGCGCAGAGTTAAGATGGCGGCCACCAGCCTCTTTCTGACTTGGACAGGTTCAAACTTCAGGTGATCTAGGGATTATACTTTAGTAATCCGAACTTACTAATCAGTAGCTGAAGTTGGTGCCCAACTGTCTCTTCCTCCCCCTTTTTTGGGAAGTGGAGCTTCCAATTCCAGCCACGGAACAGTTCTCGAGGCATCCTGTGCCTCTGTGGTGTGGAGGGCTCTATTCACAAATCTTCTCTGCAGATGAGCAGTCTCCTCCTTCCAATCTTTCAAGGATATTGTAGAATCCACTTTTGGTCTCCTGGAGCCCCCAAACAAGTGCTATAGATAGCTCTGGGTGATCACTAACTGCCCCATAGCAGGGGCTGATTCTAGGAGCTCTTTAGATTGCCACCATCTTGCTGGTTGGACTCCATAATCTTTTATGTCAGCAAGAATAAAGAAGGGCAGTTAACTACCAAGGGTTGGGTTTAAATCTTGGATTTGCTACTTGCAATGTATATAATTAAGGTCAAGTTTCTAAACCTCTCAGCTTCCATTGATATATCTGTGAAATGGGCATAATAATAGTTCCTTATTGCATACGGTTGTTGTGGGGATTACCTAAGGTTATATGCATTTATAATATATATAAAGCACTTAATACATTAACTGTGACATTGTAGGTGGTATAAAAAATGAAAGTTCTTATTGTTATGTTTAAACAGTACCAGAAAAAGGAACTCATTCTAGTGCAATGGATTTTCAGATAGGCCCGGCCTTAGGTTAAATTCCTAGGTTAAATCTGAAGTGGAGATTTGCATGCAGAAAGATTTTTGGGGAATGCCCTTGGAATCCATACTTATGGGGGAGTGAAGGAAGTAGGATTTGACAAGGATGGGCTGTGATGCAGTCTCATCAAAAACTTCAGCTCATCTCATGGGATATTCTGGAGTTGGGTTCCCCACTGATGCAAGGGAACCAGGTATTTATACCCCTGCAGAGATCAGTTATTGAATGAGGAGGAGCCTGCCATTGAGGAAGTTGGTTCTCTGCTGCTGAGGGCAAGTCTCAGAGACAGATTTTAGTTGAGAGATTTCAGAAATCAAAACTTTCAGCAGCTGGGGAGATGCATGTCACATCCCGAAGGGAGATTGGGTGGTACACCTCAGTGTCCATTACAGGTACCAAGCAAGAATACATAACAATTTTATATGACATATTGTTTATATTGTATTACTTTTTCTAGATAATATGTTCCTGGTGGGTAAGAATTATATCAGTCTGACTGTCTGAAATATGAGAATTGAAAAATATATGTTAAGTATAATGGATTTTTAATAAAAACATTCCTTTAAAAATATATTCTTACCTCCATTTAAGGATTAGAAAATCTACCCACAGACATGCAGAAGTTACTGATATTTTCATACTTTAGTGTCAATTTTTCTTTATAATTGAACTACAACACAGAATACAATGCGCAAAACAGTGCTCTAATAACACTTATTTGGATATATTATGGGAAAAGACACATTATGTATCTTCTCAAACAATTTATTACAAAATGTGGTAACTGAATCCCATTTGTAATATTGTTTTCTAAGATCACTGTCTTCTGAATTGATGAATGGATAGGGGGCGGATGAATAATAATGATATAGTAAAATATTAATTGAATAAACCAGGGGGTGCCTTTAAAGGTCATCAGTATGCCATTCTTTCATTTTTTGCATGATGGAACATTTCAATATAGAGTTTTTGGGGGAAAGATCCCTATCTCCATGAAGTGGCTATGTGTTTAGGAAAGTATTGAGCTAGAACAGTCCTTAACTGAAATAAGAGACAGCTTGTGTGAGTCAAACATTTTGATATACAGAAGGGCTGTAAGGTGTTAAGGACAATTCTAGTTGAAAACTCCAATAACTTGAGTTTCTATTAGTTGCTCCTTTTGGGGCCAATAGATAAAGGGGAATCTTTTAACAGTAACAGATATATTGTGGAAAGAGACAAAAAAATAGTGTCTCCTTGACAATGAGAATCACAAGATTGAGTAAATGTCTGTAAGGTGGGTTAGAGATAATTGGCTCTAGCTGTCTCATTTTGTTCTAAATTTCCCAACTAGTTAGTGTAAAAGTAGGACTTTATTTCTCCCAGAAACTCTCCTTCCTCTCAATTCCCCTAACACACACACTCTCTCTCACACACAAGGATCATAATGCCACAAATCATGAAATGTTCTTTATTTGGGGGAGTAACAGAGATTTATGCAGAACTATATCAGGTTTTCTCTAACTGAATATGCCATCCTGCTTACCTACCACACTTATTTAAATTACTTAAATGTCTTCTAGGATATGGTGGAAGCTTGGAGTGCTGTCTGAATAGAGATAGGTGATAGGAGGACTTGAGAAGTATGGGTGGTGATGGTGGGTCTATGGCAAGGATGAGGAAAGTTACAGGGCTGGTGGGGCCAAAAGTAAGGAGAAGGAATTCATCTGTTTATTTTCCAGAAATCTCACTGTAAACCAGAATGCACATTGAGAGGGCATGGGAAAAGGGTGAGCATCTTTTGGGAAGTTGTGGTGAAGTTCTCTAAATTTCTCAGAGCCAAAATTTGGCATAGAGGCTAATTCCAGAATAGGCTATTTTCCTTCACTTATTCTACTCTAACACCCATGTGGTCTGTTTGTTTTATAGTTTTGCTTCTGTTTTTGCCAGTTCCTTCAGATTAATGGTCTTCAAACTTGTTTTCAGCTGTGGAGTCCTTTGTTCACAGGCATCTTACTTGGAAGTTCTGCATATAAAAGCAATAGCTGTGGTGGTTCTTCTTGGGGTGGGACAAGTTGGATTTGGAGGCCCCAAATCATGCCCATTCTTGAAGAACCCTGAGGAACACATGGACTCCAAGGAGCACAGTTAGAAAAACAGAAAACACATCATGGTCATCTGAGGACAGTTGGGAAGCAACTACTGTGTTCTTTCTTTAAGGAAGTTGGAGCTTACTAAATATGCTGGGATTCTGTCCTATTCTTTCAGAACAGGTGGGGTGTAACCCATAAGCTTGAATCCGTTTTGTTTCCTCGCACAATAAGACCAAACTGATGTTGAAAATATATATTCAAACAGGTCCCATGGTCAGCTTTGATGTGGGAATAAAAATGTCCTAGTTAACAGAGGTGAAGAGAGCCTCTCGGTCCCTCTCAGATTACTGACCTCAGGATCTCAATTCTGCCTTTTCAGAGGTGCTATTATTGTTATTATTTTCTACCTCTTACTTCAGCCAGAAGGTTCAAGCTATGTGATGTCAGATTAGTGCCCTCCTCAACCCTATCTCTTTACAATTTACAACCTATCCCCTTTTGAAAATATGTAAATATCTTAATGCAGATATCCTGCCTTTTTTCCTCCATGTATTGGTAAGAGAAATTCCCTTCCTCTTTTTTTTAAACTCTTTCCTACAATTGTACTCCAAGAAAACATAAACAACATTAAACATTGACTATAACTCTTCCTTAATATTCATCCTTCAAAAATCACTTATTCCAAGTAACAGAAAGTTCTTTCTTTTACTTTTATTGTCTCTATGACAGATTCTTGATAGAGTAGACTAATTACTCATTTAGTTTTTTAGAGTTGAATTATTGATGAGCTATCTGCTGAATACTTGCTATTTCTATTGTTCACTTCACTCTTGAAAGCAGTGCCAAATTCTGGGTTGTGTATACACCAAGGAAAGCAATGTTACAAACATTTCTCATGTCCTTAGGGGTTAGCAGTGTCAGTTCAGAAATAATTTTAAGAAGATTTTATTTATCTCTAAAATAAGAACTGTTTAATTGGTAATAGATTTATTTCAAGGCTTTGTAACAGAAATATGTTACCACTAATTGAAATACAGTTGGAAGACGAAGCAATTAAATAAGCAGTTACACTGTAGGGTAGGAAAGAGTAATGGGGAACGGAAATCTATAGTTGCATAACATGGAAAATCTAACTGTGCTTGAGATATTGCCTTGAAAAGTAATACATGAGTTCTAAATCTTATGAACTGTTAGTACTATGCTAGCCAAAGATTATGCAATAGGATATAGAGCTATATATGATGTCTGAGTATGGTAAATTATATTTGGCATTTAATTTTTTGTTTTGTATGAGTCATTTTCAAATTTGCTGCTGCAATATGTTGTGGACATTTATTGTTTTGGGGCTGCCTGCCTAATATCCAAACTCCTGGTATACACAAATCAAAATAATCAAAATAATCAAATGCTTATATCTTTATTACGTGAAATGTAAACCAAGATGTCTTGCCATTCCCTTACCAAAAGGTAGATCCATGAACAAAATATGACAATTTCACTCTCACTTTACTTCTAATTTTTACCTGGATGATACAAAACCAGAATAAAATGTTTGGAGCTGATTATTCCAGTGGCTAGTTGGTTGTAGTGGAATATTCTGTAAAGTCTGCACCACCATGTTGACAAAGCAACATTGTTTATTATACTTGTTTTCCTATCTTGGACTTCTATAAAGGAATTTAATGAAAGAAAAGATACTTTGGCAAAAATAAAATTTTAAAATCCACTTAACACTGATGGCTTGGAAGATATATATCTGAACAATATAAAAGCAAATCCTAATCCCAATCTGTTTATGTTATTATAAAAGTCAGAAATTTCTAAACAATGGACCTATTAATTGCCCTCTTTCAAAAATGATTGCACTTGGGGCGGGCTCGATAGCCCAGTGGATAGGGCGCCGGCATACCACATGGGAGGCCCCAGGTTCGATTCCCGGGGACCTCTCCTAGCGGGCAGACCGCCTTGAGAATGGCAAGCCGCCATGGGCGGGCCGGGGCCGCCGTGGGCAGGGCAAGAAGCTGCCACGGACAGGGCAAGAGCCGCCACGGGCAGGGCAGGTCGCCCACGGATGGAGCGCAGCCAGCCACCCGCGAACTGAAAGCCGGCCGTGAACGGACGCAGAGACCGCCCACAAGTGGGGAAAGCCGCGCCTGCGCAGTGACCACTCTCGGCGCGTCGCCATAGCGGAGGGGGGGGGAGGGGAGATATGTAATAAAATAAATAAATCTTAAAAAAAAATATGATTGCACTTTATGTGGTTTTAAATCCCAAATGGAATTTATGCTTTAGCAAAACCTGCCATTTATAAGCAAGCTAATCTATCATGAAATGCATATCTTTCTGAGTATGTATATACGCACACATACACACCTACATATATATCTTCTTTGTTTGTCAACAATACTCAGAGATGTATGACCTATTTTATCTTACCTTCTGGATTTTTATGCTTTAAATTTTTTGTGGTTTTCTTCCATGCAATTCAAAATAAACTCAAAAATTGATGCTTTTGCTATATCTCTCTGTACTGTTTTTTAATGATTGCTCTACAGATTATATGTCTCATTACAATCTACAGTTGATATTGCGCTACTTTGCATAAAATATGAAAACATTGTAACAGTATAGTTTTGCTTACCCCTGTTCTTTTATATGTTTTGTGTATGCATGTGTGTATATAACATCTACATACATTTTAAGGCCCAAAATTCTGTTATAATTTTGCTTTAAATATGTATTTTAAAGAAATCAAGAATACAGATGCATTGAATTTTATATTTGCTCAAATATTTAATGCTTTTGCCCTGTATTTCCTTCCTGTTAATTTGAGTTTCCATCTGGAATAAGTTTCCTTCAGCATGAAGAGCTTCTTTCAACACTTCCTACAGTTTAGTCTACTGTTGATGAATTCTTTCAGTTTCCATTTATCAGAAAATATCTTTATTTAATCTTTGCTTTGAAGAGTATTTCTACTGGATATAGAATTTTGGATTCATAGTTCCTTTCTATTCTTTCAGCAATTTAAAAGTTCTGTCCATTGTCTTATGCATTCCATTGTTTCTGATGAAAAGTAAGCTGTCATCCATACATTGTTCTCCTGAATATGATGTGTTTTTATTTTATTATTGCTTTCAAGATTTCCACTATCTTTCATTTTCATCAGTTTGGTCATGATTTACCAAGTCTGGTTTTCTTTGTATTTATCCTTTTTGATGTTCTCTAAGCTTTTCAACTCTCTAAGTTAACATTTCTCACCAAATACAGAAAAATTTTGGCCATTATTCTTCAAATATTCATTAAGGCCTCCTTCTATATTCACTTCTTTCTCTTTCTTTCCCTCTCCATCTCCCTCCCTCCCTCTCTCTCTCTCTCTCCTCTCCTCCCCTCTCCTCTTTTCTCCTTTTAAAAGGAATACATATATGTTATACATTTTGATATTGTTGCACAGGTCCTTGAGACACTGTTTTTTAAAAATCTTATATTCTCTCTGTTCTTCAAATTGAATGATTGCATATTGCCCTGTCCTCAAGTTCAATGACCATTTTGTTTGTTGTCAATCTATGATTAAATCTATCAAGCTAATTTTTTATTTAAAACATTACACTTTTCAATTGTAGAATTTCCGTTTGGTTTTTATTTACAGTTCCAATTTCTATTCTTATATACAGCATCATTTCATTCATCATGATCTTATTGTCCTTTAAAATATTTATAAAAGTTTTTTTAAAAGTCCTTGGCTACTAATTCCAACATCTGGCTCATTTGGTATTGATTTCTGCAGAGTTCTTTTTCTCTGAGCTGAGTCATATTTTTCTGCTTTTGTTTTTTTTAAAAAATATGTCTAGTAACTTTTGGTTTTATGCTGGACATTATGTTTGATAGCTTACAGGTAATTTAGATTATGTTACTTTCCTTTAAACAATATTGACTGTTTATGGCTGACAGTTAAATCACTGGTGGATAGTTTTGTTCTGGTCAGGCTTGGATATACTCTTTATTAGAACTAGTATATTTAGTTTTTAAATTAATCCTAGGACATTCCCTTACTTGAGAGAGTATATTCTTACTCCAAAGATATCATCTTTTGAAATCTCAAATGAATGATGAGTGTGGTCTCTTCAATTTGCCTAGGCTGGAACTCCAAATGTATCCCAGCATTGCATACCTTCTGTTCTTACTCTTCAGCACTCAGTCCTGCAGAAACAATTTTTCCTAGGTCCTGTGAAGTCCCTCTCTGCACAAATGCAGCATAATCCTTGGCCAAGAACCCATGGTTTATCACCACACATTGGTCACTTCTGGGTCCATCTTCTGCACAGCTCATTCTTTTCAGGTAACATGCCTTGAAGGTTCCAGATGTCTCAGTGCCATATCAGTGAGAACACCAATCCTCTTACCTCTGTTTCCCTTTCTATTTAAAGATGAGGTGATTAGGGTTGGATCATGTGGTTCACTTTTTATATTTCTCTTCTTCCAAGGATCACAGTCTTGTCCAGCTTTTGTTACAATTATACTTGTTTTTGGTGAAAGAGCAAGTCTGGCAGCAATAAGTTACTCTGTCATGCTTAAATTTTGAAGTCACCTACAAATAGACAATTTAATCTAGTTTACTTTCAAAACAGTAAAATAAGATAGCATGATAGAATGTTTTTAATTGCCCTCCAAAGAACAAACAAAATCCCAATAACCCCCAATACACATAAGAGAACTCCTTCTGACTTTTTATTTAACCTGAATTAAATTTATTTCAGTCAAAACAGATTTCATCTATTTTTGCCTCATAATCTTATTAATGTCAACAGTTTGGATATATACACATATAAAGATAAAAGGATATGATGATATCTCCATATACTTCTATCATATTTATGTGCTATATTAAGCATTGTGTTTTTTAGTATCAATATCTTTCTTTAGGGAAAAAGAGAAACTCAATTATTTTGATATTTCAGTAAATTACCCTGTACAGTCTAGGAATTATGTCTAATTCAGGTAGAGACCTCTGCTTCTTAAAGTCAGAGTTCAACTTACCAAACCAATTTCCACCAGGACCTTTACTCTCAGTGGAAAGAAACTCAATAAATGACTTTGCCATTAAGCCTTCTGTGTTTTTATAATTAGTAGCTATATACTGAAATTTTAAACACATACTAAAAAGACAGAATATGATATCCTAGATATTTTAACTAAAATTTAAATCAGAACATGACCTAAAGTGATTTTTTAAATTATTTATAATATATTTTACTGATTGCAGCTAAGAGATTTTCACAATTAATCTTCCAGATGGAGAAATATTAATGAGTTTAAGTATATTAATTTTCCCTCTGACATTTAAAATTTATTATTGGCTTGTTTTGGCAGCAAGAAGTTAAAAGGGGTTCAAGGTCCAGATGAAATGGTTTTTAAGTGCATTGGGAATGATGAGTTATATTCATTTTAACATCACCAAGTGCTTTTAAAAGCTCCATGTTGTCAGTGACAAAGTTTTAAAAGTCAGAATATCCTTTGATAAATGACTACCACAAACACATAAAAGACTTGGACAGGTATTTCACAAGCAAGGAAGTGCCTTAGGCCAATAAACTTATGATAAGTACAATATTTTAAACCTCATTAATTATCAGAGAAATGCAAAATAAAGCATTAGGAAACAGATAGAAAAAATGTTTTAAGGATGACAATACCAAATTTTGGCAAGGATCTGGAACAATAGGAAACTCTCATATACTGCTTTTGGAAGTATAAATTAGTGCAATCATTTTGGAAAACAAATGGGTATTTTTAAGTAAATTTGACAGTATGCATACCTTAACAAATCTACTAAAAGTATACATATTAACATTAGGATAAATATACAAGAACAGTCATAGCAGCAATATTTTTAATAGGCAACAGATAGAAAATCTTCAATATCTATCAACAGCATAATGCATAAGGAATTGTTTTATATTTATGCATTAGAATACTGAAAAGTCATCAAAATAAATTAACTGCAACTACTCAAAACAACATGTATGAGTCTTGCAAACATAATATTGAGTGAAAGAAAGCAGATATAAAGAAATACATATTGTATATTTATTTAATTTATAATCATATTAAATTCAAGAGTCAAGTACAACTACATTGTTTAGGTATGCATGAATAGGTGGAAAAATATAGAGAAATGCAGAAATATAATTATTATAGAAGTCAGGAGAGTGGTTAAAATCAGAGAGCAGGTCAGGTGTTTAGGGTATTTGGCCATGCTCTTTCTCTTAACCAGAGTGGTGTTTATAATAGTGTTTTCCTTATGAAAATTCAGTATACTCTAATTAATATTTTTACTATTTTCTGTAAATATGTTATATTTCAAAGTAAAATTTTAAAAATCTATTCAGTAGATTCCATATACATTATTAGTGACAGAGAAAAAAATAAAATGGATAAAAAAGCATTAAAATATGTTATGGGAAGTTCCAGGAAGATGGCATTGGGGTGGGCAGAAAAGGCTCAACTCTTTCACAGAAACAATGGATAAATGGCCAAAAAACTGTCTGAGGGACCTGTTTTGGGGGTCAGCAGACCAGGACAGTGATGCACAATTCCCTGTGC
>PVKH010041271.1:0-10978 GCA_004027955.1 Chaetophractus vellerosus
ATTTTTTTTTTTTTGGTTAGGACAAGAATACAATAGATTTTTTGCATATTGACCTTTCATTCTGCACCCTTGCTAAATTCTCTTAATAGTTCTAATCATTTTTTAATAAACTTCTTTGGATTTCCTACATATGCAATGTGTCAGGGAGTCCCAGGTTTGAGGATCTGCTAGGAGGACTCACAGGACTCAGCATCTAGTCGTACAGCAGCAATTTATTACACAAAAGAAGACACAGAGCTAAATCAGTAAAGAGAGCAGAGGCATGGAGTGAAGTCTGGGGAGACCAGGCACAAGCATCCAAGGCTCCTCTCCCTGTGGAGCCACACAGGATGTGCTGATTTCCCCAGCCGCGGGTTGTGACAACATGTGTGACATGTCTGCTAGAGAGACTTATTGGAGATTCCACACCTGAGGTTTCATTGGGTGCTGGTTATATACACAACCTCCGCCTAGCATGTGCCAAAATCCCAGACTCCCAGCAGGAAGCAGGTGTTTAGCAAAAACCATGTTGCTTGTACAAACAGTTTAGGCACAGTGAGCCACTCATCAGTTAATGGTGAGAAGCCTCCCAAAACTGAAGTTCCCAGGTGCCATTAATGGGTTTACCTTGCAAGCAGGCCTTTCCAAAGATAACAGTTCAGGACTGCTTTGTTAATTCCTTTGTGCACAACAATCTTGTGAATTACGTTAATTTACTTATTTCTTTCCAATCTATATGCCTTTTATTTCCTTTTCTTGCCTTATTGCAGTCTCTAGGATCTCCAGGGTAATGATGAAAGAAGGGGTGGCAGCGGACACATTTGCCTTGTCTCTGATATTAGAGAGAGAGAGAGTTTGTATCTCAACATTAAATATGATGTTAGCTGTAGGATTTTCGTGAATATGCTTTATCAGACTGAGAACATTCCATTCTATTCTTGTTTGCTGTGAGTTTTTTCATGATCTGGTGTCTCATTTTGACAAACAATTTTTTTCTCCATATATTGGGATGATCATAAGGCTTTTCTTTATTATTCTATTAATGTGATGAATTACATTGATTGGTTTTCGAATATTAAAACAACTTTGCAAGACTGGGATAAACCCCACCTTGTCATGATATGTTAGCCTTTTGATGTATTGCTGGATTCGATTTACTAATATTATAGGATATTTTGCATCTGATAGTGGGCCATAATTTTCTTTTTTTTGTAATGTCCTTGTAAGTTTTGTTATGAGAGTTAAACTGGCCTCTAAAAACAAGTTGGAAAGTGTTCTTTCATTCTCTGTGCTATAAAAAAAATGAAATAACAGTATTATTTCTCTGTAAGAAGTTTGATAGAATTCACCATTTAGTCCATTTGGGTCTGAAGTATTCTTTGTTGAAATATTTTAAAATTCTCAAATAGATAAAGGACTATTCAGATTTTCAATTTCTTCTTGTGTCCATTTTGGTAAATTGTGTTTCTCAAAGAATATGTACTTTTCACCTAAATTATCAAAATCATTGGCATAAAATTATTCATAATATTCTCTTATTATCTTTTTATTATATTCAGGATCTGTAAAATGATAACCTCGATTTCATTACTGTTATTGCTAATTTCTCTTTTTTCCTTGATTAATATTGGTATAAGTTCATCTATTTTATTAATATTTTGCAAGAAATAGTTTTTAAACTTGTTAGTTTTCCCTTTTGAGCATTTTCTATTTCATTTACTTATATTCTTATCTTTATAATTTGCTTACTTCTATATAATTTGGGTTTAATTAGTTTTGCTTTTTCTAGCTTCTTAAGCAGGAAGTTAATATTTAAAAATTTTTCATTGTTCTGATATATACATTAAAGCTACAAAGATGTATGCATTGATTTAGCTTCTTCCCACAAATATTGAAATCTTGTGTATTCATTATCATTCAGTTCAAAATGTTTTCTACCTCCCCTTGGGCTTTCTCCTTGCATGGGTTATTTAGAAGCATGTCGTTTAATTTCAAATATTTGGGGATTTTCCAGGTATTTTCTCTTGTTGATTTATAATGTAATCCCAATTTAATTCTAATTAAGTTTCTAATTTAATCTGCATAATTTAATCCTGTGAAGTTTAATGAAACTTGTTTTACGGCTCATTGTCTATATGTTGAATGTTCTATATACATTTGAAAAGAATGCATATCCTATTCTTGTTGTGTATACTGTTCTACAGATGTCAAGGATGTAGAGCTTACAACCGTGCTATGCAGTCTCCTACTATCTGATTGATCTTTGCCCACTTGTTCTATCAGTTACTGAGAGTGGTGTATTAAACCTCCAGCTATGATTGTGGAATTCTCCGTTTCTCCCTTTCATTCCATCCACTCTTGCTACTTACATTTTGAGTCTCTGATATTGTATCATCTCAGTAACTTGCCCTTTTTTCTCATTACGAAGTGTTCCCCTCTATCTCTGATAATACTCCTTCTCTTGGAGTGTACTTTGTGAAGTGTTAATATAGTCACACTGGCTTTCTTATCAATAGTGTCCACATGGCATATCTTTTACTATCTTTTCTATCTGTATTTTATTAAGTGCATTTGTTACAGACAGCATATATTTGTGTCCTGCCTTTTTTCTCTGCCTTTCAATGGGAGTGTTTAGTCTATCTGCATTTAATGTAATTATTTACATGGTTGTGTTTAATTTCAGATATGGTACTTTCCACTTCTAAATGATCAATTTGATTCTTCCATATAGATTCTGATTCTCTAAACTCTCCATCTTTTCAGCCATGTGTCTGTCTTTTCCTCCATGTTTATTCGGCATGAGCAATCATAGTTTAGACTTCTTGCCTGCTAATTCCAATATCTGGATCATTTGTGAATCTGCTTATAGGTCTCTTTTTTTCTCTTTGTGAATGGACAGATTTTCCCACCTCTTTAAATGTGTAATAATTTTAGATTGTAACATAGTCATTGAGTATAAAAGAGCACTAGATGTTCCAGATGAGGAACGTTTTTCTTCCGTTAGGCAAATACGGTAAATGACTGAGCAACTCAATCAAATCAAAGATTGAGCAGGATCAGGCCTGGGTTAAAGGATTAAAAGAGGGGAGGGGAGTTGAGGTGGGGAAGGAAATAGTACTAGTGTGTAAGTCATTTAGGTCTCTTGGTGTCAAAAAATTCAACACTTTTGCACCTCAAAGGACTTCGTCAAAGGGTGAAAAGGCAGCTGACTCAATAGGAGAAAATATTTGGCAATCACATATCTGATAAGGGTTTAATATCCATGATATATAAAGAGATCATACAACTCAACAATAAAAAGACAAACTATCCAATTAAAAAATGGGCAAAAGACTTGAAAAGACAACTATCCAAAGACGAAATACAAATGGTGAAACAACACATGAAAAAATGTTCAACATCACCAGTGATAAAGAAAATGCAGATCAAAACTAAAATGAGATATCATTTCACACGTATTAGACTGGCCACTATTAAAAAGTCAGAAAACTATAAATGTTGGAAAGGATGTGGAGAGATAGGAATGCTTATTCACTGTTGGTGGGAATGTAGAATGGTACAGCCACTGTGGAAGATTATTTGGCAGTTCCTAAGGAAGTTGAATATAGACTTGCCATGGGATCTGGCAATACCATTGCTAGGTTTATAACCAGAAGTACTGAGAGCAGTGACACGAACAGACATCTGCACACTGATGTTCACAGGAGCATTATTCACAACTGCCAAAAGTTGGAAACAACCCAGGTGTCCATCAACTAATGAATGGATAAACAAATTGTGGGGTATACACAAGATGGAATATTATGCAGCAGTAAGAAGAAAGAAAATCATGAAACGCACAACATGGATGAACCTGGAGGACATTATGTTGAGTGAAGCAAGCCAGACACAAAAGGACAAATACTGCATGATTGCCCTCTTATGAACTAAATATATTATGTAAAATATAAATATATTATGTGAAATATGAATATGGGTATAATTGCATATATAAGACATTTGTTTCTTTGAGGCTAAACAAATATAGGTTAGTAATACATAATGTTAATATGAGACAAAAAAAACCCCATTATACTAAGTGAAGGAGACCAGACACAGAGTACTGCATGTCATACGATTCCATTTATAGAAAATGTAAATATAAATCAATTTACAAAGATGAAATTAGGTTACGGGTTATGTAGGGCTGAGGAAGGAATACTAAGGATGTGGAATCTTTCTTTTTGGAGTAATGAAATTGCTCTAAAATTTTTGAGATGATGAATGTACAACATTGTCATTACCCTAAAAGCCATTGATTTTACACTTTGGACAGATCATATGGTATGTGAATATATCTCAATAAAACCACTTAATAAACAAATAAATAATTGTGCAAGAATGGCCAGAAATAGCAGCTATGTACAGCAGGGGAAACAGAGGGATTGAGAGGTGAGCAATTTTCTTGTTTGTGTTTTCTGTTTATTATTATAACTGAAATAATGAAAATGCTTTAATAATGATGGAAGTGATGAATGCACAACTATGTGATTAAACCAAATACCACTGATTGTACACTTTGGTTAAATTGTGTGCTTTATTAATATATATCAATAAAATTTATGTTTTTTAAAAATTTCTTTTTCCCTGCTAGGCCCATCCCTTGTCAGATTATCAGATTCGTCTGCAGGCACATCTCTAAGCGGACACGAGTGCTTTCCCGAGAGTTCACATGGAGCTCCAAGACTGGTGTCTGGTCTTACTGGGATACCTTGGGTCTTCACACTGCAAATTGCTTCACCAGGGACTTTACGTTTTATTTTTTGACCTTGAACTTCTTAGCTATTCCTGGAGTTTTCAGTTCTCAGATTCTCTTTTTAAGAGTCTGAAGCACTTCCTGGTGAGTCCCGGTTGGTGCCATGCCCCCTACTTGGCTTCTAAGAGCTTTTTCAGGTCTGCAGGAGGCATGGAGCCGTGCCAAATTTTGCTGATCAGATGTTCTTTCAAAACCTGGCTGGAAGGAACAGCCTCTTCTCCTCAGACTGTTGTAACGAGGCGGCTCAAAATGTTGGCGGCCAGCAGCGGCGTTTCCATTTTCCCTTTTCTAAAGGGAGAGACTCTTCCAGCGGCAAATACTGGCTGCCCTTGTTCTCCACATACACAGGGAAATTCAAATTTCCTTCCTTTATTCCTTTTTTTTCTACTTCCCTTTACAACTTTATCACATTTGCAAGCTAATACACACGCGCGCACACACATAAATTAGTGATTACTGGAAGGTCAGTTCTCTGAATAACTCAGCCAGGACCGCTTTTTTGAGCAGAACGTGGTCTCTAGCATGTTAGAACGTGGTGTTTCTGACTTGCTGTTTGAATTTCCGTCCTAGGCATAGAGAAGGGAAAGAGAAGGGGAATAACATTTCTGGCCCCTGCTGTGTGCCTGGCGCAGACGCTGCAGACCTGCTGAAAGGGGCAGAGGTGCTGAGGACAGACTGACAGCCCTTTTACCAGGTGTGTGGGCTGGAGTCACAGAGCCCGGTCAGTGGTACTCACGACACGGCCCCGGGCAAGTGCCTAGCCTCGGGGCACCCGGTTTCCTCCTGCGAAAACGGAAGCTGACCAGAGCAGCTGTGCGCCGGCTGCGTGAGGATATAGAGTAACGCACACATCGGGCTTCGCGCACTGCCCAGGGCGGAGTGAACGTTCAGCACCGGCCAGCCGCGTTCACTGTTTCACGCTTTGGCCCAGGGCCACATCTACGGGCAGTAACGGAGCCCATCGTGCGGCCACGTGGAGAGGACTGAAAGAGGTAATGAAAATGGGTACAAAACACCGGCACTGCAGTCTCTCAAAAAGCACTGTCACTACCCCCAGCCCTCACAACGCCCACACAGAGGGGGCACTTCCATCCCCATTTCACAGACGCTCCGAGTCGGGTGACCTGTTTGGAAGACACAGGCTAGGAGCTGCAGAGCGAAGACTGCTCCAGAGAGCAAGTTCGTTCCTTCAGGTGATCCTGCCTGGCTGGAGATCGGCCTCTGGTAACCCACAGACGCCCCTTCCCCAACCCGCTGTGACCCGTATTTAAAAGGCGGCCACTTGTGGAACAGGTTACTCTGCCATTCTCATCTTTATTCTCCTCTTCGCTCCCGCTATAAAATGTGTCCTTTTTCTCTGGCTGCTTTTATGGTATTCTATCTTTTTTGAATGATTTGATTATGCCACACCTGTTCTTTATTTCCTGTGCTTGGGTTTGTTAAACTTTTTCAATCTGCAGGTTTATAACTTAAAAGTTTCAAGCTCATAAAACTTTAGTCCATTATTATTTTTTTAATAACTTCCTCCACACCCGAGTTGACGCCCTCATCTGTTTGCTCGTTATTTTTGCTTTTTGTTTGTGAGTGTTGTCTGCTCGTTGTTCTCGCTCATTGACTGTTTTTTCTTTAGGAGGCACCAGGAATCGAACCCGGGACCTCCCATATGGGAAGTGGCGCTCAAATGCTTGAGCCACCTCCACTCCCTGCTTGTTTTTCTTGTTGTCTGCTTGTTGTCTTGCTTGTTGTTTTTGCTCATTGTTTTTGCCAGAAGTCTGTTTGTTGATTGTTTGTCTTCTTTAGGAGATACCAGGAACCAAACCCAGGACATCCCATGTGGGAGGCGGGCACTCAAATGCTTGAGCTGTATCCACTCCCAGTCCATTATTTTTTAACTCACTTTTTCAGTACTTGTCCTCGCCTGGGTACTCCAATTACCTATGTATTAGGCCACCTGAAGTCTTCCCAGACCTTGCCAATGCCCTGTTCATTTTTAAAGCCCTTTTTTCTGGTTTTTGAATAATTTCTTTTGCTATTTCTTCAAGTTTACTAATCATTTTTTCTACAGTGTCTAATCTGTTTTTTCTCAGAGGATGTAGTTTTCATTTCTAGAAGTGAGATTTGGGTCTTTTTGAAATCTTAACATGCTTACACACATTTATTCCTTTCTCTTTCTTCTTGAACATATAGACTATAATCATAACAACTGTTTCAAAGCCTTTGACTACTAATTCTATCATTTATGACATTTCTGGATCTGTTTCTATCGATTGATTTTTCTTCTCATTTATTTTCCCTGCTTCTGCATCCTTGCTAATTGTCAATTGGGTGCCAGGCATTGTGAATCTTACTTTATTTTGTGCTGGATACTTGTGTAGTCCTACAAATATTCAATTGTATTGTTCCGTGACATGGTTCCTCTAAATAGTTTGATCCTTTACAGGTTTGCTTTTAAGCCCTGATCGGTGCGACCAGAGAACGCTTTAGTCCTGGGCTAACCTTGCCCCACCTCTGCGGCAACGTCCTTTGGTGTACTCTGAGATGCCCCGGAAATTACGAGGTTTTCCACTCTGGCTGGTGGGACGTGAGCTGCCCCCCGCTCTGTGTGAGCTCTGGGGGTGTCCCCGCTAATTGTTAGCTCACATTCTTACGCGGGTGCTCAGCTGAAGATTCCAGTGGACTCTTGCAGACCTTCCGAGTTACCTGTCTGTGCAGCTCTCTCCTCTCTGGGACTCTGGTCTCCCCCTCGGCTCTGAAACCTGAGAACCCCTCCCGGCAGTCAGCGTGGGCAGCCGCACGCTTCACCTGTTTGCCTCCCTTGCCTCCCCTTTTGTGCCATGTCTGAAGACCACCCCTTCATATGTGATGTCCAGTTTTGTTTCAACTCAGAGTTTATTTTCCCTTTTCTTTTCCTCATCTGTGGGAGCTACATGAGGCAGAACAGGGTGGGCTTGACAGCCTGCTCTGCAGGGAGTGGATGAGCTCAGTGGCTGAGCGCCTGCCCCGTAGGTGCGAGGCCCTGGGTTCAATCCCAGGTACCTCCTGAAAATAAAACGCCTGCTCTCCGGAGGCAAGCAGGCCTCGCTCTGCCGTCCACACCCTCAAATGGGCTTACTACCCTGTCCAGCCCCAGTCTCCTCCGAGGGTGGCTGTGAGGGTTAGAGGCGAGCAAGTATCCAAAGCATGTAGCCAAGTGCCTGGGAGGCAGGTGTACCTGTACTGCCTGTCCGGGCCTGTAGCTAGACTTAGCAATGACATTTTACAGCTCATGCAAAGTAAAAACGAGATTTCTCCGATCTGCCGGTGGCGGCCAGGTCTTCCTTTGATTGATGGGGCGGGGCAGGGCCCCCCTCCCCCTGACCTGGTCCCTGTGGTGTGAATTCTGGCAGCTAACCACGACCACAGCTCCTGTTCACAGTGTGCCAAGGCCTGCACTAAAGAGCCTGCACACTGCGCTCACTACAGCAATGGTTACGCCCGCGGCACACGCAGGTGCCAGGTGCTGCCAGCCTGCTCAAAGCCGCAGTCGGGCTGGAAGAGCCGCTCGGGAAAGCGCTAAGCACGCCCGGGTCATTCCTCACCTGGAAACACAAGGCTTTGGTAGGCTGGACTAAGGTCGCCGAGCCCGTGTCCTTCCGTGGCCTGCCGGAAGGTGCGCGCCCCCTAGTCGGGTGCTTCCTTCCAGGAGGGGAGCGTGAGCAGCTGCCCCTCCGCCGGCCTGCTGCCTTCGCGCTGGGGGACACCTGTGGATGCCGGCACTGGGACTGAGCCTGAGCCCCTGCCCGCAAACCGCAGCTCAGCCCGACCCCCGCCACCCAAGACCCCCGGGGCTGTCTCTCCCAGCTGCCTCCCGCCCCCCTCTCCAGCCTGGTGAGCAAGGCCACCCTCTCACCAGGAAGCGGGTGGGGTGCCTGCAGACCTCGCCGAGACCGTGCGGCGGACAAGCCCGCCCGGCCCACCTGGCCCGGCCCCGCAGCGGCCCCGCGTGCCCTCACGTCAACCAGAGCCCCGTGAGAACAGCCGCTGCGGGGACCAGCTGCTGCCTCCTCCTGGGCCCCGCATCTCCGCCGCACAAGGCGAGGTGCCTCCACCTCTGCTCACCCTGCCGGGGGTCTTCGCCCGGAACCCCCCTCGAAGGCACCCTCCCGCGGCTGCAGACGGACGGACTGCCGGTGACATGCCGTCCCCAGCTGCGGCTCCGTGTCAGCTGAAGCCCGGTGAGGGTGCCTGACACGTCAGGCATTCCCAAAGCCAGCGTCCCTTTTTCCAGAATCTTCAGGACACTGACAGCCGAGCTCTGCTGGCAAGAGGCTTCAGTTATAGAATCAGTCACCATGAGCCCTGGTAGCAGTTCTAACTCGGGGTGGGATTCGCCTAGTTTTGGGTCTGGGCGACTTCTACGCTCCCTTCTTGCCTGTTGGCACACCTGGGAGGCTTCCAGATTTACAAAGGTGAGGAGGCGGGCGGGAGGGATTTTGAGTCGTAGGTTTGTTTTCATTTCTTGACTGGAGTGAACTCCTCCACTCTGCTCAGAGAAAGCCTCCTACGGCCGCCGACCTGATGTCAGAACAGGCAGAGCTGCTCCGGGGTGAGTTGAGAGGGGAGCAGTTTCTCTCCCATTCGGACTTGGAGAAGGTCCTGGAGTGGGACCCCCGTGAGCTGCAGCTGGTGGCCGCTGCGGCCCCTACGACTCAGATTGCGAAGGCGGCAAGCGTGCCGCAGGCCCCCCGATGAGGGCTGTGTCCCCCAGCTGTACCCTCACACGAGCCAAAGGTTGCAAGTTCAATGCTCATTGCGGCATTGTGTGCACAAGATGGGGACAACTAGTGCCCCTCAAGGGGGGCTGGCAAAGTGAAGGGCCTCCATGCCACCCAGCACGAGGAAGCCCCCAAAAAGAACAAGGCAGACGAACTGATGTGGAACGACCTACAGGCATATTTTTCAGAGCAGAAAAGGCACAGAACCGTGTATCTGCTAAGCTACCACTTGTGTCCCCCAAATTAGATCCACCTGCATACTTGAATTCACTCAAAATAGCTCTAGAAGGGACACAGGAGAAACTAGTAAAGGGGATTGCCACTGGGGAGGGGACCAGCGGGCTGGGGGCCAGGAGAAGCCATGTGACACATCACCTTTTCAAGCAAAAACTTTTATTGTGATCATACACAACAGAAATTTTCCTACTGCCCCCACTTCCAAGCCTGTAGTTCAGTGGTATTACTTTACAGTGTTCTACCATCATCACCAAAACCTTTCCGTCACCCCAGAGACCCTGCTCGACTCCCCCTTTCCTCCCCCTGTCGCCCCAGTCTACTTTTTGACTCTATGGATTTGCTTATTCTGGTTATTTCATATACATGAAATCATACAGTACCTGCTTAAGTTTGCTAAGCCGTGGAGAGCAGATACCGTAAAATGGGTTGGCTTTAACTATGGGAACTTATTGGCTTACAACCTTACAGCTCTGAAGCCGTGAGAATGTCCGATTCGAGTATCATCGCCAATGCTTTCTCCCTGCCGGCCATCTCGGACTCCTCGGCCACAGGGCGAGGGCACGGCGGCATCCGCTGGGCTGGCCCTTCTCTTCCGGGTTTCGGTGCTTTTAGTTTCCTGCTTCTGTGGCTTTCTCTCTCTGTCTGGATTTTATTCTTAGATAGGGCTCCAGTAAGAGGACCAAGACCCACCCTGAATGAGGCGGGCCACATCTTAAGATCCTTCACACAACGTGTCTACAGGACAGGATTAACTTTGGGAACACGCTTTTCTAGGGTACAAATAGCTTCAAACCCCTACATTAACTCTGGCAACATTGGGTGCCATCACTATCATTTCGACAAGGTCACAGACAAGATAAAGCATCCTGTGGTTTTAATTACGAGATTGAATGGTTTTTCAGATCTTCATTGGCCATTTGCATTTTTAAAACATTAATTGCTTGTTCCCGATAAGCACTGCTCCTTTTTGTCTAGGGGCTGCATCTTAATGATTTTGTGTCAGTGACAGCAAGCCTTTGTTATATTTTTCTTCCTTTGAAATCTGCATTTTAATTTTATGGAGTTTACCTTAACGAGAAGGGTTATATTTTAGTGGTAAACAAAGGATAAAAAGGGTGAGCAAGACGTGACTTCGTGGCATGGGGTAACAGCCCTGGGGAGGGCGGCTGGATAACTGCCCAATCCCAAATCCAGCATCCAGACCCCAGATCCA